>JANHGL010008775.1:0-27573 GCA_024611195.1 Ceyx melanurus
GACAGGGGTGGTCACCCCCGGGCATGGCCAGCCTCGGGGGCTCGAATCACAACGCTTGGAGAGAACCAGGACCGGGCCGCCGGTGTATGTTGGGGTGCAAAGGCAAAAAGTCTCTTTAAGAGGCTTTTCCCCTGTTTTCCTAATGTGGCAGCCACCTGAGGGGTGCTCGTGGGAATGTGTGCGGGGCCAGGGACGCGGGTCTGGCACCGCGGTGGCCGCAAGCCGGGCTCCATCAGCTGCAGCCGTCTGTCAGCCAGCCCTCTCCAAACCCATTCCCAGATCAGGAGCAGCAGCTCTCAGAGGAGGAGGGTACTCTGCTCGCAGATGAGATGAGAGAGCAATTTGCCCTAGGCCGCCCAACAGGCTGGTGTTGGAGCTGGGAATAAACCAGCCCTGCTCCCATGCTCCGTCTGGGAGCGTGAGTAAATACCCCCACCTCGACACACAACGTCCCACCTGAGAGACGTGGGGCTGCGAAGCTAAACTCTGCCTTGTAGAGAATGCGATAGCTGCCAGGGGCCCTAACCAAGATTCAGGGTGCACTGAGTACACGGAAGATAAAAAACCGCCCTGCCCCTTTGCAGTCCAGCCACGGAGCTGGTAGGGATGAGCAAGGAAATGGGGATAAAGGCAAGGCCGTGGTGAAATACAAACATTCAGAGGCATTTGCAGCACTTTGCGTATGTGATTAGCCCTAAGTGTGCTCACATGCACAGAAAAAAAATAAATCTGTAGGGGCAGAGCTGCTGGAGCTGCTCTTGCCCTCCTCTCTGTATAGCAATCACCTGTGCTCAGTGTGTTAGCTTAAAAATCCAAGGGTGAGGTGGGGCACCTGGACCTCATCCTGTGCTGTTCCACTCCTTTAGGTAGAAAGGAGAATTTTAATATTCCAGACTGTAATCAATAGCTTTTCGCAGCATGAAATTCACTTACATTTTGAAATTGCACTTTTCAGAGGTCTACTTTTCTGCCTATCAAGTCCCCTTTAAAATTTAATTTCAAAATAGGTTCTTTTAGACTGATTTCCAATGGATATATGGCTTATGTAGTCATGGTGCCTGCATTTATCTGTCTGTATGTCTGTCTATCTCTCTAGTAACTTTTGAAGCCACTGCTGATTTTGAAAAGTTTGGCAGAAGCATAATCATATCCCCACAGATTTTTGTGAAAATAAATGTCCTGATAACAAAAAAAGATTCTAATCACAGTTCCTGGCAGGGAAAGTTACAACATGGGTCCATGCCTTATTAGATTCCAGATATTCCATAGAAGTGAAACCACTAATAATTGCCTGATCTGTATGAAAAGCTTCTAATGACATTTACACCATCTTAGACACTCTAGTTAATCAAGCATGGTATACAAATACACAGCAGATGCTGCTTTGTTAGTTCCAGTGCTCACTAAACTACTTCTTACTGTTTTTTGGGGGATTTTTTTTCTGTATCAGAGGTTGCCACCAGCTCTGCTATTTCATGCGTGGCTAAATAAAATCTCTTTAATCCTAGGTGCTCCATTCATTTGTAGCTACACAATGTAATCCTTTGTGTTGAGCTAAGGCTCCCACATGAAAGCAACAGTAGGTTCACAAATATATGTTTAGGTTTATATTTAAAAGCAAGCAAAACATTTCCCACATCCAAATAAAAGCAGTAGAGATTTTTTCAGTTTGTTGTGATGAAATGCTTAGCCCCCATCTCTCACTCTAAAAGAGAAAGTGTTGCCTGTATGTTGATATGATAAATAGGGGCAAGGAGCTGTGCAAAAGCTAAGACAGACCCTTTCCCAATGCACACGTGTCCCATCCCCCCTCCCTGTTCTTGCAGCAAAACATTCCCACCAAGCATATTTCCTATATGGAGCTTTTATGAGGTCTCATGATTCGGTCCCTTTTGGCATACCCTGACCCTCCTGGCTGTCAGCCTCACCTCAAAAATTGGTAAAAAAAGACTGCACAAGCAAACTGCTCTCTCCATCACAGAGGTAACCCAACCCTTTGGGACTGGAGGAGAAGAAACGTGGCAGGCAGCGTAGGGGGAAATACTTGCGCTTGGCCCTGCCTCTCTGGGATGGAGGAATAATTCCAGTTTACACTCTAGAAGAGGGTCATTATTGTTTCAGCTCAGGTTTTCCTCTCTGTCCTTAGTGCTGGCTCAAGAGAAAGGGAAAACCTGCTTTTGAATTATGCCAGGGTAGCAGCAGATCCACACAGAACTACCCTACCAGTCCTTTGGCGGACTCTGTCCTGGGCATTACTCGCTGGAGGGGCTGTGTGTGCATAGCCAGGGTTGGGTCTCTTTGCCTTTCACCTTTGTTGGGGTGTCATCCCAGCCAAGTCCTGCTTAAGGTCCTTGCTTACTTTTCTGGTCTGGTTCCAAAACATTTTCCAAAGGATGTAAACTTACCTATCAGGAAATATTACTTCGTACTGTAACCCTCCCCCAACCCCATTACAGTGTTTTAAATCTTCTGCCTTCAAAACACCTCCCACGTATATTCTGGTTACTTGAGCCTAATTGCTTCACTTTCCTTTGCAAGGCAGTGCAGGTTATGCATTAGATAAGGATATGACACATTATATTTAGCATTAATTGTAACTGTGCTTGTCCTGAGCATACATCTCTCTTGCCAGTCCCTGTGTAATTTCAGTCTCTAAATAGCCCACCTCATGATATATTCTTTGATAAATTTCCCAGCAGTGTTTTTCTTGTGACATAAACTGCTACAAGCTCTCGTTACAAACCCTTTGGTGCTCAGCTCTTTAGGAATAAAATCCTGATGCCTTCCCCCTCACCTACATCTTCTATATCACAAGAGCAGTGAGCATCTACCTGCAAAGTAGGAGTAAAAACAGGGGCAGCTATTAAAAAGAAAATATCATTTTGTGATAAAGTGTATGAGATCTGTAAAGTAGAAGCCTGTTTTTGAGGGGCAGTATCCTCCAAAACAAACCAACATGATTTACCAAAATGTCTCTGATCACCCATGCCACCTTCTGGGGGTTTGTTTTGTTGTGGTTTTTTTGTTCGTTTGCCTTTTTTGTTGTTTTGTGTTTTGTTGTTGTTGATTTGTTGGTTTGGTTTTTATTCCATAAGAAGCAACAACTGATTAAAAATTAGTTTTGTAAAGAAAACAGGATGGCTTAAGGGATGGAGGGTACAAGAGAGTGTTTTCCCTTTCTCAGTGTCCCAGCTGCAGGTTGTTAGCCTGAGGAGATGGGGCTTTACCATCTTGAAATGGAAGGCTAATAGGTGCCTGTGCTAGTTGTTATTAAAGACTGCACTCCTTCCCTGTGCTGGCTGGCACCACAGCAAGACTCACAAAAGCCTGGTGGAGACTGCATCTTCTTGATTCTCTTCTGAGGATGGGAATCCAGGAGTTTGTGGGAAGACTATTACGTGTGCAGCAAACCTCTTTCTGCTTGTCCCAAGCCTGAAATTCCATCTGCTGCCAACCCAGCACAGGAACGGGTGCCTTAGTCACATCCAAGCACTGGCAGAGCTAAAACCCCTGAAACAAGGTGATTTCAGGGTGGAGAGGAAGAAACATTTGCCTTCACTGTTCTCCCTCCAGCATCCCAAAGAGCTGCAGGCGGTGGCAGGGAGGTGTGTCACTTGTGCAGCAGCAGTGACAGACTGCAATCTGGAGGATGAAGAAATGCTTTCAGATGCTTCCTTTCTGTCATATTACACTGCCTCGGGGAGAAAACCTGCCTGCTGAATTGCCACAACTGAGTCAAGTGCTTCTGGCTTCCCACTCAGTTTTTCAGCTGCTGTTTCCATGTGAGAGTAAATAGGTAAGAGAGTCCTCTGAAGAGAGCAGAAGGATCAACTCTGTTCACAGGCTCACTTCTTGCAGCAAGGTATTTGCTGAATGAGCATGCACAGAAATGCCTGTAGCTGTTTTCCCCAGCTGCTCCCATTCACAGGGCAACAGTTTCCTCTAAGACAGAGTGCTGACCTAGGCTTTCAACTCCCATATAGGCCAGGACTCAAAACTGGTTGCAATTCAGAATTCAGCTGAGCTGCCCTGAAGGGCCTTGGCCAAGTTGTCTGCTGTGCCTCAGTTTCCTATCTGTAAAATGAGAATTCTGCTCAATTTCACAAAACTGCTACATGAAAGAGCTTGAAAAATAAAAGCCCAAACCAACATCACCTACGTTTACTTCAGTTTCTCCTGCACAGAGGGTGAAGACAGCTGTAAAGTCCTTTTACACATGAGCCAAACCCTGAATGGAAGCTCTTGCTAAAGAAAACAGTGAGGAATAAGCAATGCAAGTCTCTGAATAGGACGCTTAATTGCAACTGTAATTATGTAGCTCTCCAATCACAGTGTGCTTTATAGAGAAAGGGACACCAGGAACTGGGGCACTGGGTAAGTTAAGGCAGCAGTAAGGCTACAGCATTGTGTACTTACCTGTGTACTGGCCACCTGTTGGTGGCCATGGCTACTGACTCTGTGGAAAAGAAAATGCACATGCACAGGGGATGTTGACTAGAAGAGGAGCGGAGCACAGAGGGAAAGCTGGGGTGGGTGTCCCAGGCAGGGGCTGGAGGGATGAGGAGCAGAATGGCAGGAAGCAATTAAGAGGACAGGTTTGATGTGGTGCAGCAGGCCACTGGCCCGTGCAGCAGGATGAAGTGGGAGGTGGAATTGTGTGCTGATGACAAGAACGAGATGTCCCAGTGCTATGTGGTGGGTAAGAGGGAGTCAGAGGAGGAAATGTAAGAGTGACAGGATGTGTCCCAGAATAAACAAATTAAAAGAGCTGTATAATCAGTGGAGGAAAGGATTGCAGTGGGAAGCAGAGATGAGATGCTGGTATCCATGAAGTTTTTAGCCATCCTAGAAGATGGCTAAAAAAAAACCCAACATAGCAAAATAGGAAGCTGTGGTTTTTATAAGGAGAAAGAAAGAATAGAACTGGGAGGCTTGAAGATGTGGGGGAGAAGTTAGAACTTAGCCCTGAAACTGCAAAAGTGAACAGGTAGGAAGCAGTTCGGCCCCCACATTAAATGCATAACCGTGAAGGGAGCAGAATAGGAAAGAAAGAGGGAAGCCTTTGAGGGGAGATGCAGGAGGCTGAGGTGTAGGCTTAGACATCGAGATGGAACAAGTTGATTTGTGATTCACGAACATAAGGAAAGATACAGATAGATTTTAAGATGTGGTAGAAATGTGTTTATTTGGTTTGGGCATTATGCCCTTTACTGATCACCGTGCATTGGCCTCTGATGTATATTTAGCTTAAAAATACCCAGAGAGGCAACGTAAAGGAGAATTCAGCTATTCATGACCTTACCAGAAGCACCACTAGCTCCAGAGGATCCCTACCTTTCACTCGCTGGTGTTTCTGTCCAGCAGTGCCACAGTGAAGGCAGATTGAGTGGGTACAAGCAACTCCCATAAGTCTGAGAAAACAAATCAAAGGAGGTGACCAGACCTCCTCCTGTTTCCAAAGAGATGTGTTGTATGTGTGAAAGCAAAACTTTACAAGAAGTTACACTTGACATCTACTGGGTTTTTCTTTTTGTTTTATAAATCCAGAACTAAGGCTATAAAAAAGGTACCAGCTGACATTCCCTGCCTCTGTTCTGGCTGCTCCTTCTGTGGAGAAATCACTCCTTGACTTGAACAAGACAGTACGCCAGCATTTATCCCAGGATGCAATGTTGCTCCGAGTAGGGGTACACTCTGGCCACCCCAGAGACACAGAAAAAGAAACTAGCATAGTGCCTGTGTCTTGATATAGGAGACAGTCCTGCCTTGGACTTCAGTAGGGAAACGCTTCTAAGCCAGCCAGCTTGAGCTGTGGTGATGGTCTTGGTCCTGAGAGCCCAGGCTATTTCTCCCTGGGTCTAAAAATACCAGAATTGAGGCTTAGAATGTTGTATTTTCAGATCAGTATTGGCAGAAAGATCTGGTTTTGAATTCTTCCAAAAGAAAAACCTAAAAGCATAATGCACTTCTGTTCCTCCAGTGGCTGTTTTTAGATCTATTTCTTTTGCAACTCAATTAATCAAGATTTTGTTGCTCATTTTATCATAAGTGGCATTTCTCTTAGGAAGATTTATAGCTTTCAGTCTTGGAGGTTTAAAAATAATCAAATGGATTCTGAGCTAATCCAGATGCATAAACCATTCTAGTCTCTTAGTATCTCAACACTTTGATCATCGCATTTAAGAGATTCCTTTCTCCAGAGAGGTACTTTTCAGACTTGTACTTTTCATATTGCCCCCTGCTTCTCCTTATTTTGAGGCTCTGGTAGGTTACTGTGACACACCCTCATGCAAAATGCAGGGAAGGGAGCTAGGGAGAGGGGGAGCTGCAGCAGAAGTGACAGCTCTGAGTTTATCCATATATTGATTTTTTTTTTCCTAATCTTCTGACAGTGGAGAATACATAGATTTCACCTTGTCTTTAGCCTATCCTCCTTACCTGCTCTTTTCTGTTTGGCATCCTTTTGTGGGATCTTTTAAAACTCTTTTCTTGGGAGTGACCATGGACATTTTCCTTTTACTCTTCCAGCCAGACTGGCTCAGTAGCATGTTTCTGCTTGTCAGACCCCCACACCTTCTTCCCCACCCTCCTGTATTTATTTTCTTCTGTTGGAGAAGCAGCTGCATCCCCTGGGGAAGAGTGCAGCCTGTGGCAGATCCCCATCCCTACCAGAGAATCTCTGCTTTGACAGGCAGGATGAGAGTCTGGTCTTCATGGCTCTACTTCCACTTTGTTGAGGCTGACAATTCTTAGAGGAAGCAATGATTTGATTTATTATTTTTTTTCCTTATGCTGACAATTGACCTGAGACACAGTAAGGCAGGAAATGCAATTAGGCAGTGGTTGATCTTGGGAAGGACTGCAACTAAGGGCTTAGCATTTTGCATTTCTCACAAACATTTCATTTGTCCTTCTACTCTTCCTGCAAATTGTATATATAGGATACAGTGGGTTCATTTACTCCTCTCATGTAAGGTAATTGCCTTGTGATCCTCTTTCAACACTGCAAAGCAATGTGAACAGCAAATTAAAGCTCAAATATAACTCATTCCAATGCTTGGGATAATACTGTGGCAAGCAATGTGAGGGATGTACTGGTGGCCTTGGTCACCGGGTATCACAGTGTCTTTCCAGCAATACTTCGTCTGAAGGGCATTAGTTGCACCAAGGCATTTTAGAGCTTGGAGCTAAATCCACCATGGTAAGGCAACATCACAGCCTCTGTCCATCACCTCCAGAAAGCTGTGGCTGGCACTCAACATCGCAGAGTGAGAGGCAGTGATGATACACACGAGAGAACAAGAAGTGCTGTACGTGTGTCCCAGCATGGGAGACTGAGTGGGTCAGACATTTAGGTTGAGAAATGGAGAGGCTCCTGCTGGATAGGAGAGGTGTCCAGGACTTGCAGCTCTATACTGCTGTGGGACTATGTGACAGTGCTGGGGAATTAATTCGGTAATCTGGAAGAGAGAAGTTTGAATTGGGTTGTTTGTCTGTAGCACTAGTTAACCTACTGCGATGAACACTGCCCTGGCAAATTAGTTAGATGAGGGTGATTCCCTGCCTTCACCTACTCAGTGGCCTGCCAGTCCCTTTTGTTCTGAACTCATCAATGTTTGAAAGGTAAACACAAGGTACGCCCATGATGACCTTTACATCTAGAATCTTCACAGTTTGCATAACACTGCAGGTATATATGCCATGATAATAAATAAGCTAGAGCAATTATGGAATAAATCCTTGCCCCAAAGAGATACGCAGATGCAAACAGTGGATCACACTGCCAAACATAAAGTACAGCTTAACCAGAGACCAGTGTGCTGCAAACACCCAGGGTTTTTGCAAGAGGAAGGAAGAAAGCTTAGCTAACCTGAGCAGGCTCCAAGGGCAAGCTGAAAGAAGCCAGAAAGCTAGACCTGCACCTCTGTCACGAAGGACAGCAAAATCCAATGCTGATGCACAGACTTGGATGCAGGCAAAGTTTCTTTGTTAACAGGGGACCTTTTAACAGGGACCAACAGCCTGTGCTGTGGGGATGAAAGATGCTGGAGAGGAGAGGGCAACAGCAGCCTCCAAGAACCCAGCCTGCTCATGGCAGTGGGACAAGAGAAATAGCTACCAAGAGAAAGAAATGTTAAAATCATGGTATGTGGGTGGAGGTGGGGAAGAGACAAGCAATGGTACAGTAGAAAAGGCAGGTGCTATTTTAGTCAGACTGGGTTAATTTCAGCTCTGATGTAACTTCATTTACGTCAATTTTAGTCAGTTGAATTAAACAAAGGATTAATTTAGGTCAATGAGTTGAGGTGAGAGTGAGTCAACTCAAAATAAGTTTTGGGGTGTAAGGAAGTGATGTGAAACAAGAATGAGGTGAAAAACTGGAGCCATGCTGAATTTGGAAAGATGGTGAAGAAGTAAGGGTGGTGATCAAAGAGGGCAAACAAGAAGTCACAGGACCCTGCAGGTTTATTGGCCAATGATTTGCTTTCCAACCGAGAACAATTTGTAGAGGAAGGCAGTCTGCTCCCTGAACTCTGCAGCGTTAGAGGTTATTTACCCCTTAATCCTTCCCACGGTCCACCTCCCCTTGCTACTCCTCTAGTCAGCTTACATACCAACATCCTATACTAGCTGAGAGTTCATAACAATTCAGCTTTGGTGGTTGTTTTTTTGTTTGGGTTTTTCTGTTGTTGCTAAAACATTCCAGGTTTAGCTTGAAATACATTTTGGATCAGGGTTTCACAGAGCAACAGCTGCATTTAGCAGGGAGAATGAGTCTGATTAACTCCTGGTACAGCTTCACTAGAATCGATGGAATGAATTTGTTCCATTAATTCTCCAGAGAAAGCATGAAAGCTAAATGAAACCAGACAGGGCCATTCTCAGGCTGACAAATTCATCCACACCTTAATTCTCACCAGCCTGCCCATGGAACACATGGAAAAAGCATCAGAAAACATGTCTAAGGTTTGCAGACAAGTGCCTCTCTACAGTGCATAGGAAATAAAAGAATGATACCATTACACTTAATGAAACAAAAAGAAAAAATAATTAAGCACATCTCTTGCTTCCTTCCCATTCCACTCTTTCTTTCCCTGTACATTCTTTCCATCAGTTGTTTCTGATGCCTTTCTTAAATTGGTGTTTACTTTCTTGTAATTCCATGTACTGAGATAATGTGATGCCATGAATCCCTGAGGTTTCTTTTCTCTCTCCTGTCCTCATTTCCCCAAGCTTTTATTTTCCCATTCAGTTTTTATATTTTTGTTCTTAGAAATCATGATCTTCAGTTGTATTTTTTTATAATTCCCTTCCTCTGTGTCTTGGCCCTGTTTTCTTTCCTCTGTTCTCTTGTTCCTTGTTCAGTATCAGCTTTAGTTGAGAGAAGAAGTCAGTAGACTATCAGGTTATTAAAGAATAACCATCTCTTTGACACCTATCTTAAACTCAGCTTCCCCAATTTCCCACCTTCCACAAATACCTGGTACTGCACAAGAAATAAATACCCAGAAAGCACTCTCGTTTCATTTTCAATCACCATAATAAATACAAACTCTCTTCTGTAACATTCAATCATTATATTTAGTCTTAATATCATGCTTTTCATCTGCAAACACCCACACAAGCATTGGTTAATTTGTCCTTACAACAGCCCTGCAAGGTAGGCAATTACGTGTTATTATCTCCATTTTGCACATAAGGAAACTTCAGGAGAAATTATGAAACTCCTAACGAGCACACATACCCACAGATTTGAGCAGGTACTAACTGTAACTTCTGCAAACACACACATATAGTAATCTAAATACATATTAGTGTACACTGAAAATAAGGGAGCAGCAACTCCCTCGACATAGTGCGCCCACCAAAACCAAACACCGGAGAGCCCTGGCCAGCAGAGGAAAGGAGCAAGAAGCAAACAGCGAGGTCTTTGGCACACACTTGGTATTTTCTGGGCAGCATTTCCTGACATCCCTGTCCTGCAGACGAGCAAACGTGCAGGGTGAACCCCGCCATTGCCCCCATGCCCTTCTTCTGAAGCACCACCAAGGTTTGATTTCTTGTCTGTACTTTTCACCACCGCTGACCACCCGCCCGCGCTCCATCAACACTTGTTTATGACAAGAAGTTGGGAAAATCCAGTCATGCACAAGCCCCAAGTGAGCTCCTAACCTATCTCAATGTTAATTACCTCATAGTGCTCTATCTGACTCGTGCTACTGCCTATCAAGATGTCAGGATGGGAAAATAATAGACCTTCTGGACCACAGGCAGCCACACACAGAAAACCATAGAAATATGGAAGGCACATTAGTGGGAAACCCTGAGAAGGAAAATGAAGACACGAGTAATTAACTCCGCTGAAGAACGTCAGCAGCCTGTGCCAGAGTATCCTGTGTGCAGCAACTCCCCTCCACCGCGGGGACTGGATGCTCTGGTCCCATCCCACACGGTACACCCTACAGCAGCCCTTGCACAGCGGAGGCTCCAGGTGCTCTGCAGGGTATGGTGGCGTCCATTTTGGAAGGTCAGATCCTCAAGTATAGTTAAACATTGAATTTCCACCTATGCAAGGGAGTTCCACTGAAACCAATGGACATTAGATGTCATTAATACAAAGAAATTGGATGTGAAAATAAAGACCTTGGAAGGATTTGGGCCTTTGTGACTTTCCCATTCATTGTCCTCCATTCAGTGTGACACCAAGGCTCATATGGACTTGAGTCATGGTTCAATGAAAACTATCCTATTCCCCCATAGTCAGTCCTCCTGTTTTATTTTCTGAACCCATCACGTGCTTTCTCAGCATAGATATGTACAGACAAATGATTTCCATGTTGTTATCCTCTCACCCCTTGTCTTTTGGGTGGGACCGAGACAAAGATAGGACAGAATTTGCCAAGCTTAAGCTATATTGCTTATTCCATAAAAACTGACACAAAGCCCCATGTCTTCTCTATATCAATACAAATTGCTAAGCCTGTATGATTGAGAGTTTTTCCTATTCCGTATTTTCTTAAAATAATTTTCTGTTTTAGCTCTTCCAGACAGGGTTATGTCCTTGTTGCATTTGTTTTTCTGTGGTCAGTTTTCTACATTTCTTTATTTCTGCTTTAGAATAATTATATTTTCCTCTCCACCCCAGTTGGCATGTTATTTTTTTTATTTCTAATTGCTGTCTGAACTCTGCCACTGAGCCAGCACAGGCTGCTGTTCCATAAAACACAGACATTGATGCCAAGGCTGGAACTGCTCACAGTCCTGCCAAACCTGCTGACTCGGGATTCCTGCATCGCAGGGGTCCTGTCAGCTTCATCCCTTAGTTGCAATCAATCATTCACACCAGAGGATCAACCCAAGCTTCCAGGCTAGGTCATGACCCGAGTGTCTGTGTGCTGTGCTGGCAGGGAGGGAAGGCCAGCCCTGCCTTACACACTACAGCTTGACAAGGTGAGGCACAAAATGATTGTTCCAGGTAAAAATTGTGACTCTACATAGATGAGTGGTCTTTGCTCTAAAGACTTCTTTCCTCAGTGCTCTTTCCCTTGGGGGTGTAAGGGATCAGACTGCCAGTGCTGGCAAGGCCATGCCAGACTTGCAGCACATGGACTGGCTGCTCATGTCTAGTAGGGTCCAGCTCCCTCCTGCCCCATTCACTGGATGTGGGGAAACCACTGCTTCACTGGGAGCAAAGCTGTGAAAGGGGAGAGGGGAAGCACCAGGGAGCACTGACACTGGAGTTACTTCTTGCATATTGGTGCTGCAGAAGGTCTTCAGATCTTAAAAGGGATTTCAGATCAGGGAGGGAAATACTTCACTCGTATAACATGCACTGAGATACTCAATCGAGTCAAAAATGCTTCTGCACTGGACATCCCAGTGACCTATCCTGTCTCTACACTTTCTTATGGTAATCCTGTCTGCTTGACTGTACCCACCTCCCATCACTTGCTGGAAGCTGCAAGAGTTCTGTGTCAGAGGCCCTGGTCTGGATATAGCATTCCCAAGTGCTTATGGTAGTTTGGGATTATTAAGAATAAACACTAAAATAATACTGGTAAAACTTAAAAAAACAACACATCAGACAGGAAGGGACATACTAACGGCAGCCACAGGTGTAATGAAGTGGGAAACAAATATACAGATCTACACATTCCTGTGAGAGGTGATGGAGATGTTGAACTTTAAGAACCCTGTAGAATGAATTCCAGGATCATAATGAAGCATTTGAGATGGGGATGTAGGAATAAGGAATTAGAAGCTACAATGATGAAGATGAGAACTCCCAGCTAACGTGGGGGATGCAAAGGGAGACAGAGGTGGGATGCAAATAGGAGGCTGATGTGCTTGCAGTGCTGAGCAAGCCAAGCCTTGTCCATGCTAGCAGTACACATCCTATTAGAAAGAGTTTTGCACCCACGCTCTAAGTAACAGGATGCTCAACATAAATTTGAATTTTGCATGAACAAAAGACAGTTGCATTAAAAATAGTTTAGTCACTCTTGGTTAATGCTCTCTGAACACAACACGTGTCTAGTATATGCTGGGCTTCAGCCTCCTTGGGCACTATATTGCTCAAAATGTTAGCTCCTCTTTACATGGAATAGTAATTTATGTACATTTACAGCACAGTTTCTCCTCACTGACTCCCCCGTGAGGTGTGTTAATCTACACCAGATAGGCCTCAGATGAACACAGAGTCCTCCACTTCCACTGCTGGACTGCATGCAGCCATGCAGGATGCTCGGCTTGACCACTTACTGTGAAACAGTCATGCTGCTGTCACCAGCTGAGTTGTTTACTGAGCTGAACTAGCTCTAAGTTAACCAGATATTTTTCCTATATGACACATTTTCCCTGTACAAACATGGCTTGAAAAAAACCCAAACCCTTTTGCAGTAGCTTTTTCAATAAGCTGGAGGCTGCAGAAATAAGGAAGGCAGAAACAATAAAGCATAATATGAAGAGCATGTTGAGAAGAGCTTTGGAGCTGTGGTCAGCTTTGTACACTGAATCATGAGAAAAGAAAACCACAAGGCTTTGACCATATTAGACTGTCTTACACAGGTAAATATAAAGATTCTTTAAATAGATGAAAGATGATAATTATAATTTCAAAGAGGAGTAAATCACTACCCACACCCTTTGGCTCCCTACAAGAAGATCTTATCAAATTAAAGTATGATCTCTTTCTGGAATAATGAGGCAGAACCTCACCTGACAAAAAAACAGAAGAGCTCCATGGGCTTAAGACATACAACAATGACTTACTCTGATGAAGTTCAGTCCCAGCTCAGATGTCTTCTCAAGTGTCCTCCTCCTCACAAGGAGGAGGTCATACTCAAGCCTATATGTACCACAGGTGTGCACTCAAGCTGAAACTGGTTGCTCTTCAGAGTCCTTTAGACCCAGGGAAGCTAGCACTTCAGAAAAATAGGCTTCTTATTTAAATGTTTATTGTAAGGACAATAAACACCAGCAGTCTTTTGTTAGTAGTGGTATCTCTCATCACAGTGGTTGCTTTCAGTTCACTGACAGAGCCAAAGGCTTCGGAAGACTGAAGGGACAGTTGTGACCATATTCTCCTGCTTCCCATAACCAAGGCCAGAGTATTTAATCCAGTAAATCTTGTATCCCAGCCATCTTGCCAGCCTTGAGCTGCACCGTGTGGTAGAGACCACAGCAAGCTTCCTATGCTGATCAAGTGGTTATGAACATGCTCTTTTAAATATGCATGGTTTATTTTTAGTCAGAATTTGTCTAAAGTCAGTGCAAACCACCCATTTATGTGTCTTGAAGCCTTACCTCTTATTTTTGTACAACTAAATTCAAGGTGTTTATAACTGGTGTTCTAGAGTTCATTCTGCTGTGTAAGTGGTTGTGAAATGCCTGTACTCTTCAAGTCATTATAAATGAGAATATCCAGCTATCATTTTGGTCAGCTGATGCTGAAGATTTAAACTTGTAAGCATTGGTGTGCTCTCCAACCTGATAAACATGACTGATGGCTGCACCCCACCCAGAAGGAGAAGCATCAGCAACAAGTGGCAGTAATTTAGCTATTTCACAGGGTAGCAAGGTGCCTCTTGCTAATTGTTTGTTTTTTTTTTCTCCTGAAAATTGTTGTGCATGGTCCATTCCCCTCAGAGGCAATGTTGCTAATAGCTTGAATTACTGAGAGTTTTACTATTGTGAATGTAGGGCTTTACCCCAAAAACCTCTTACAGCCTTGCTGCTTAAATGAAAAGATTTTCTGTGAACTTCTATGGAGAAGATGTAGGATGCACTGTTTGTAGCAGATTTCTTTCTAGCAGAGTTCTTTCTCCCTTTCCTACCCCCACTCTGATCTCCCAAACAATTAAAGAAAGGATTCCATACTCATGGCATTATGGCAACCTCAAAGTTTTCATTTTGCTGAGTTTGCAGCCTAGTATGATATGATTTAACAGCTCTTGCTGCCAGGACTGGGAGGTTCTGTCTTACCCTTTTCCCTCCTGACCGTGCATTCTCACTGCTCACCCTGTGCTGGCTCTGGGACTCCTTATGCTGCCCTCTGTGAGCTGACTCAACTCGTTAACCTGGCAAAAAAACAAGTAGATCATTTTCTGCAGGGTGGCAGTGAGCTGTCAGATTGACTCACCTGCTCTGATGAAATCACGGCCATTGTTACTAGCAGATCATCTTCACCTGATAACAGGCAAATAGCTGCCATCACAATGGCAAGCTCAGATAGGCGCCTAGAGAGCTGATTCTCTGCTGCCACATATCTCTTCACACCTCTGCCAAGTGAGTGTGAGAAGCTGCTAGTTCAGGGAGAGCTGTCAGAGGTACACATGCATTCAGCTCTGATGAAAATGACTCTGGAAGGGGCAGAGCAAAGGGCAGTTCCCAGGTCCTTTGTTGCTGGTAGCCAACTTGTAGTTGAGGTTTTCTGCTCCCCCCAACACCCAAAATTTTTATGAGATCAATTAAAAAAAAAAACCCAAAAACAAACGTTGCTACAATCTACTTCTAATTCAGCATTTTGCAAACAAATTGGTGTGCTGCACCTGACAGAAAACATGAAGTCATGAGAAGGGTCATGGTGCATGGAGAGGTGCCTGCTGTTGGTTGGTGCTGCAGTAGAGCTGTTCCTGGAATTTGACCCTTGTCAAAGAGAGGGACATGGTAGCACAAGGAAGTTAGGGTTCAAGTCAGACAAAGTACAACATGGATATAAAAGATATAGTGGAAAGCACCTGTATATCAGAAGATTTTTCTTTTTCTTTCTTTTTCTCTCTTTCTCTGTGGCTGCATATCACTGAATGGTTTTCCAGAAGCACCTCTTAAACAGGGAATTGAACTTCAGTCAAGATATCATGGCACTGTCACCATTTTATAGCTTTAAGTACACAGCAGTAGATTGATGTCCTAAACTGCATTTTTTTTCCTCACAAATTTGCTCTCATTCTTACTTCTGACAAACTTACCATGACTGTATCTTTCATGAATCCTGGTAGAAATGAGACTGCTTGGAGTGGCAGGGAGAAGCGATAAGGTATCTGGAGATCTTCTGTTTGTTTCTTCTGCCTCCCTTTGTTGCCTGAGCTAGTTTTATTGCTGCCATGTCTACAAGGATCTCTGCACGATTGCTATTTGTGAAATTTTGCATTTTCATGTTAGCAGGTTGGACATCAGCCAAGAGGCTCTCACTTGCACAATGACACCAGACAATGTGCTTTGAATTTTCCCTCTGCACAAAGGTCAGTGAACTTTTCTTTCTCACTTGCCTGTTTCCTTGCTGCCCTGGAGCTTGCAGATAAGTCCTTGGTTGTTTTCTACTGCCAGTTCTGCTTATGTAAGAAACGTCTTTTGCATTTGATACAAATTAAGGCTCCTGAATTCTGTCACATGAAAGCTGCCTCTAAAAACTGAATAAATTGGCAATGCTTTGCCCTCTTCCTCGGTGCTATTAGAGGCTTTATCATGCACTTAGTTCATGGTTCCCCACTGAAATGCAAAGCTTTCAGCTGCGAGGAGTGGCTGCATGTCAGAAGCTTTTTAGTCAATACGCATGTTTTAACCAGTAAATGTTACCGCCCGGATCATCTGGGGAACGCTAATGGTTTCAACTGATCTCTGTAGGGTTTCATTTAAAAGCAGCAAAGCCAATTGGTTTGAACAAGTATTTGAAATGAGATGTCTGCAGAGGATTTCCTGTCAGCACAGAGGCAAAAGCTGGGCGATGGGTTTTCTAGGGTACCCAGGGACCGGGAGGTTATGGACCACAGCTGCAGGGACATGCAGGTAGGCTTCTTGGCCACACTGGGCAGGGACAGGAAGCATCAGATGGAACAAATACAAAAGTATTTGACAAATACTTCTCACGCCTAGCCTGGTGTAACCCAGGCTCCTTGGCAGAGAGCTGCAGGAGCGGAACAAGAGTCTGAGCACAGCCAACCCAGATAACTGCATCCGTGTCCCACCAAACATCCTCCTTGACCCTATGATGTGACACTGATATAATTAAAGACCTGCAGCTTCTCAGGATAGAGCTCACCCTTCACCCCACTGCTGGACTACACCTGCTGGGGCATTGCTCCTGCAGTGCGAATTGTTCCAGCTGATAACACGTTGCTGTTCAAGGCTGATTTCTCCTGACCATATGGTCCTGGCTGTTGAATCTTTTGCTTCAGTTCCTTCCATAAGGGCTGAAGCAAAATGGCTTTCCATGAGCATGCAGTGTCAGGATCCCATTGGGGAGGAAGGATGAGAGGTGCTCCTGAATAGAAAAAACAATGAACCATTGTGAAAAGCTTCAAATTTCCTGCACAGCCCACTGAAATTAAGAACTCCTTTCAACTATAACAGAACAAAACAAAATGAAACAACAAAAAACCCTAACAACAACCTAGGAACTTGTATCCCTGGTACAGGGAGGACTGGTGTAGCAGCCTGACCAGATTCTGGCTTTGTGGTAGCTCTAAGAATCTCTGGTGCTCTGATGCTGTTTGCAGTCAGGTGGGAACCAGACGTGTTCCTGTTGTTTCTGCAGCTCACTCCAGTGAGTGCAGCTGCTGCCGTGTGTTCATCAAGACAGAAACATCTCTATTTTGCAGTACAGAAAACCACCTGGGCAACTTTCACGTGAAAGGAGATTTCCATTTACTGTTTTTCATGCAGCCTTATTAATCACAGAGACATTTCTAAACAAAATATGGATCTGCAGCAGAATGTAGGTGAAAAGTTCATCAGACAGAAGAAAGCACAGCTCAGCTGTGCTCATCAAACTTATTTTTCCGTGTGCAAGTCCATCTTTCTCTACTTCATTTGTTATAATAATGTTTGCCTTCCCACATACTTTTCCTACCTTTATCTCTGTTTACAATCTCTTTTCTTATTAACTGTCTTCCTTGCTTAAGAAAAATACCAAACAAAATCCTTCTCTGGGTTCCACTTTATTCCTTCACAGTGGGGCTCTCTGAGGATATTCTGGAGGATTAGTTCTTTATGAAACACTGACAAATGTCAGGTAAACTCAGTACACCATCATCATCTTAAGGCTCCTACGCTACCTTGCCAACAAGTGCCTCTTGTGTGGTCAATAGAACATGAGGTTTTCACAGCACATATGTAAGTGAAGCAGATCAATATTAGCAAGGACGGGGTTACAAATAAAACCTGTTGCAAGGAGGACCAGGAAGGTTGACGGAATATATGAGTAGAGGAGAGGAATCTCTCTCTTTTTTCTTTATTAAGTGACATCATTTGCTGGGCAGACTACAGCAGAAAACAGGGAAAACACCTCCATCCTGTGGCTACAGAACCTTCTACCCCAGAAAAACTCTGTCCTTCTTCCACACCCCTCCTTGTATTCAGAGACTCCACAGACTTGGGAAGGGCCATGGTTCTTCTCTGTGCTGTTGTTTTGCTGAGATTAAGACAACCTCTGCTGTGGGAGGGTCCAGAAATGCAGTCTGATGCCTGAGCCTCCCAGCTATTGGCATGTACAGTAAATACAGGTAGCACTGCCTCTTCTGTGGGCAGCAGGCCAGGCCAGAAGCAGAGGTGAGACTGGATCTTGCAGACCAAAGCTTGGGCAGCTGCATGACAGTGCAGAACATGGCACTAGTATAGTTATCACAGACGCCATGATACCTTTGCCTCCTAGTAATTTTGGTGTCATTTGGTGCTGTTCATAATGGGAAATCGTGGTTCTGGTATGTTGTCCCTAATTGGCATGCAGTCCTTTAATGCTAATTACCTTAAGTATTAATTCCTTAAACATCAATTAAAAAAAATCACATGAAAATTTTCCTCATCCTCAAATGAGTCATGAGTTAACATGGAGGTACTTACAATGTACTATTTAGACTTGCTTAATTAGTTAATCTCTGTAAAGGGGTTCCAAATGTGTGAAGAGCTATCAAATTGCTAAGTGTATTATCTTCAATTAATTTTGTGCAACTATGTCTTCACTACCAAGAGGGTCTTTAGAGTGCTGAGGAAAGGAAAAGGAGACATTGCTTCTAATTTTAAAAGTAACTAAAAAAAAAAAAAAAAAAAAGAATTAATTGAAAGATTATTTGACACAGTGGGAATAAGGGTGAACATACAATTTCTCCTGTTTCAGCCAGACCTGAATATGAAAGACTCATTCATACCCTTCCTCTGCCTTTGCTGGTACTTGCTTTCTTTGCTTCCATCTTCCCCTGGTGTTAATCCTCTCTCTCACTGAATATTAACCCTCTGTCTTCCAAATTTGGTATTACTTAAGCAAAAAAAACCCACAACACTTTAAAAACAAAGAATTTAAACAAAACACTCTTCGAACTGTTGAGTCACTGAGGTTACACCCTCAAACTAATTCAGTAGTAAAGTACCTTTTTCTAAAAGAAGCCTAATGGACTTCACTTAAACAGGAAATGCTAAAGGCCCAGAACAGAGCAGCTGCAAGAGAACAGGGCCAGGGCCAGCCCAGCAATTCATATGGTATCTTGCCATTTCCTGAACCACCCTGGTAGCCAATAGAGATAAGCTCTTAATGTGCCTTTTGGAGTCTTCTATTCTATTTAGAGTTTATATGCCTTGTTAATTATTCTCAATTTACTTTGCCCATTAATAATCTGCTTTTGGTGGAGTACTCTCAGCAATTGGAGAATTAGTTCTTTCTGCTCAGTCTCTGCCTAGTTGTCAGCCTTATTTAGGCCGCTACATTGAACTGGACTTTACCAAGAACCTATTTCCTGGATTATTTTTCTCCCAATGGGACTAACAAAAGATAAGAACATTTTTTTGCTGGGTCTGATTTTTTTTAAAAAAAGATTTTGACTTGCCTTTTTTTTTCCCCAAGAATGATAAATCATCACTTCGTTGCTGACTGCTGAGATCTCACATGTTGTGTGGTGACTTGTTTAATATCAACATTCCTGAGCAGTGGTTCTGCAGCAGTGTCACCTTCACAGGGTTTGGATCATTTTTAACATATATTTGTAGTATATTTGTAACACATCTGGGTGTTCACTCATCAATGATTTGAAAACCTATTCATTCCCCTTATTTCATCAAAAAAACTGAAACAGAGGACAGACTATTTGTTGGCCCCAACTTTATTCTTTGCATACTCTAAGGTAACAGCATAACCTGTTGGATGAGGCATTCTGCTAGCAAGTCAGAGCAGTGTGCACAGTGGTGCTGAACACACTGTGTTCTCAGGGAAAGATCTTCTGCCACTAAACCAGAAGAACATCTTCTCTCCAACCCCTCTCCAATTCCATTTTACAAAATACACTAGTGAGTGATATTATTATCTGATCCAGTGGATATTAATTTAGCTGAGGGGCCTGACCTGTTCTAACCAAGATGTCTAGCAGACATGTAGGTACCTCAGAGACCAGCTTAGAAATGGGGTGTTATGGAGTGCAGAAAGAAGAGTAGGAATACTGGAAGATGGAAAGAAAGTAGTTTCTCGCCCTTACAAACCTTCACCACTGGTTTGTTTGTACAAAATCTTACAGGATCTTTTCCCTCATCCAGTCCATACCCATTGAAAGTACAACAGGGAAAGCTAGAATCTATTTAGAAAAGTCAAGGTTGTCTTGCACATCAACGTAAAGCCCTCTCACTTTCCTTCCCTACCTGCAGGATTAATATGATTACAAATGGTCGTTTAGTTCACCTGGCTGTTCCTCCTGCCTTTGAAAGAAAGGAGAAATGGAGACTGAAGAGACTATGAGTGCTACGTGATCCAAAAGGAAGCAGTAGGGCTACCTGAATACTGAAGCTTGACTTGTCTGAGGTGCATTTCCACATAACAAACCTAATTGTAGGCAGTTCTCAATAATTAGCCAAAGGAGTGACAGGGCAGAGAGGATCCAGCAAGTTCTTCATGAACAGTCTAGGATTTTTCCTTCCTCCCCTTCATGGATGTAAAAAATAGGGGAGAAAATTAATATCCTCTTCCAAGGGTTCCCTTTCATACCAACATTTCAAAAGATCAGTTGCCAATAAATTAAGACAAAACCAAAACCCCCATATGTCCTGGGGCAAGGGAAGGTGGATTCCCTCTCTGTCCCTGTCATGTCAGAAAAGCAGCTCAAATACGTCCCCCTGGGGTGTATTGTGCTCTCACAGGGGCACTGGTGTGACGTAGTTGGAAGGGAAGAGACCCAGCTCCCCACGCAGACGTCCTTTCCACCATGATGGGTTGGAGCTGTCCAGGACCTCTAAGATGTCTCCACTGCGGAAGCCCAGCTCATCATGCTCCACAGCATCAAAGTCGTATAAGGCACGGACCCACAGCGTTCGCTGCAAAGGAGATACAAACAGGCAGGGGACAATGAGAACTCTTAAAAGTCATCCTCCTGGCACCCCTCATGCCTCAGTACATGTATTCAATAAGAGAGGACAAGCAGTGCTGAAATTGGGACCATCTTGCAATTAAACCAGGAAGTGGCCAAGATACCAGGAAGGAGGGGCCACTTTACTGGGACATCTGAAGGATGGTGCTTGAGTTCTCAGCAGCCCTAGTATCTAATGGGCATTCACACCATAAGGTGAAAAATCAGACCTTAGAGCAGGTCCTTAAGAGATAATGTTCACATGACTCCATCTCCTCCACCCTGGAAGATCAGCTGTGATAACGTTTGAGGCCAGTTATGGGAGCACAGAGAAAGGGTTCCTGCCCGAGTCCTACTGGACTATACACTATAAACAAATGGCTCTGTGAAGATGAACTGGTGCTGGTATAGACATAAAAATGTGTCCTTGGCCAGCAGAGGACAATGAGGGCTAGATCAAGAGATCCATCACACAGGAAAGTCTAATGTACATTGTAAAGATGATACTTTTTCTTTCAGGCACTTCTAAGCCATAGGGAAGGATCTTAAGCCTCCTTTGGATTCACCCCAAGGTCAGTCCTCTGTAATCAAAAGGATTTAGAAATTGTTTGGGTGCATCAGTTTATTTTGGAGTTGCACTTTAATAAGCACTATGGTCAGATTTTTTTCTTATGAGATCTTAATCATAAGAGATTTTGCAGTCAATCTCCCATTTTGACCAAAAATCAAATTTTAAAGAAGAGAGCATGGGCTTCTTTTCTGCAAAATTGTTAGCACCCACACCATGGGGCATGGAGAATTTGAGAGGTATATTTTATGGGCACAGATGGAGAGATCTGTTTGAAGATAGATTAACTTTTGCTAAATCTTCCATTCAGTGCCTTGCTTAGACAAGGTTCCTGGTTAAGTGACTGAACATATAAACATTCCTGTAACTGGATTTGTGGCTTCCAGATCACTGATGGGGTGTGGCAGGCAAGGGCATGTTGTTATTCATTGCCACAGCCTTGAGGGATAAAAGTCATTGTATTTTGAGCTGGATTCTAATAAAGATTTGGGGCTTTTGATAAAAGAAGACACGTCCCCGTTTTCCACTTTGCTCCAAATTTACTAATCCAGTATGTCCTCTTTCACACTTGAGAAAGCTCTGCTATTCTTCTGTCTCCTTGAATCTAGATTCTCTGGTTCTGGGCTAAATTGTACATTTCCTCAAGGAAGAGGAGCATGCCTTAGGTCACACTTCTAGGAGTTGATGGAGAAATACTTTGAAGCTGGCAGTGGAATCACGAGCTGAGGCAGAGAAAGGCAACATGCTCTGTGTAGGTATTCACACAGTGAAAATTTGCAGAGCAGGTGGCTACTTAAGGTCAACTGCCAGGTATATGGGTCCAGGTAGGGGAACAGTCTGAGGTGTCTGCAGAGACATATCTGGATCATGCCCACATCCACTGGTCTAAGAGGCTCTGACAGATATGGGTGATGAGTTGAGTTGCACTTTTATGGCATTTTAGGTGTGAGAGGTTGTGCCAGGAGCAGGCAGATAGATCCAAGTAATGACAGGTCTTTTCGAGACTCAAGCAAAAAGTAATGGACGAGGCAGTGTGACTACAAGTGCAGGATGGAGCACTGTAGCATGGCAAAGTATCATGAGGCAAATCTCCATAGGACTTAAAAAGAGTACTATACTTCTAGCTCAGATAACACTGTAATTCTACCTTCAACGTGCAAGTGACTGGGATAGAGTCTTGACACTCAGAAACATCTTCTACAATATGTTCTGACAGGCTCAATATACTATTCCTCATGCACCCTCTGTGCAGGTGCATGCCCAGACTGCTTGGCCATTGCTGAAGGACCCATTGAGATGGACAGGTGGAGCCTTCCAGGTACATCACCTACCGGTGTCTGGTGGTGAGGCGGGTCTGTGTGTCTCCGCTGCATAGCTGCATTTCCTTGGCCATGATCCCTCAGTCCCCGCAGCCCATCCTTCCTGTCCAGACTCCCACCATATCTATCCTAGAAAGAAAACAGCAAGAGAAAGGTCATGTACATGCTGAGATGTATAAATGAGGGGCTTTAAGAGTCATTGATGCCCAGAGAGTCAGGGTCCAACCCTCAAGTAAATCGTCTTAGATTATAATCTTCCAATACAGACTCTGTGCTGCAGTCCAGCAAGCAATGTCCCGCATGGGAGAGGTCACCTTAGACAGTTCTACTTTGGAATTTTCTTCTTAGAAGTTGAAATATGACTGTCTTCAGCTGTGTTCCACAGATGCTGGGTAAAGTAGTGAGGGTTTTATGGCCTCTGGGACTTTTGGAGAAAACCTAAGGCTGTTCTAACTCACTGGTGAAAAGCTGTGCTTGCCAATGGGAAGCTATTATGTCCCAGTCCTGCCCTCTCCTTGCTCTTTCTCTGTCCAATAAGCTGGAGGAATGGCAGCGATCCTGACGCAGCTGACTGCATATCTAAGGACTCTTAACCTTCCCTTTTCTTGGGCTGCTCCATGATGTAAAGGGCAAGGAGCAAGCCTGAGGATCCAGTAGCCCAATTACCCAAAGAAGAAAAGAGACAAGATCAGATTCAAAGAAAAGAAGCCGTCACACACATCTAAAATCATATCAACACAAATCCACCCAGACAGATGGAGAGAAGAAGTAGGTGATATCTAAGGAGCAATTTCACTTTTGTCTGCACAGCTTAGAGGTGCAGAGTCTCTTCCCCCCTCCAGGCCCTTAGGGCAAGCACTAAGCTTTTTGTTATGGTAACAGTGTGAAAGAATCTGTTACCATAGCAGTTCAGGTTGCAGGAGTGCTTCAGGGACACACGGTCTGATCAGCTGTGTCAACAGAGTGGAGGAACAACAGCCTCTGCTTTCTGTTGTTTGTAAATAGCTTTTGTCCTCTCCCTCTTGCTGCTTCCTTTCTTGCACCCACTCTTCCAAAATCTCCCTTGGTTCTACTTGAACCTTAGTTGGCCCAAAAGGTTGCTGAGGCTGCCTGAGAGTGCAGCACAGTTTGCACTTCATCTGCCCCTGCCAGGAAGTGAAGAACTCAATCTGGCTTTGCAGCTGCAAGACCTACTAGATAAACATTTCACTCCTATGAGTGTTTCTGCTCCATATCAAATGTCACCCAAGCATAGACTGTGCCCCAAAGAGTGCAGGCCCTCAGCTTTGTCAGATGTATTATTCCATCAGCAGTCCCCTCACAGGCAGCGTTGACTGTCTGATGAGAGAACAGCCATTTCACTATTGTCCCCAGCCTTGCTATGTGGGATTTCTTAATGGACATGATTTTGGGTTTCTTCCCTTTAGTAGAACAATTTCTCTCCTTGGTTGATGCTATGCTCTCTCTAGCTAGAGACATGAATCAACCCCAGGAAAACTATTTCCCCCAAAATTAACCAGGAAGAACTTTGAGGATAGCACCAGGTTCTGATTTGTCCTCTCTGTTTCTATGCAAGCAAAGGAGAAAAGAGACCTCTCATGTCAGGGATGCAACATGATGAAAGTGCACAGAGGGGTTCTGGAGTTGGGAGAAGGAATATTCTGAAGAAAACCAAATTCTCCTAGGGTTACCATAGTAATTTGTCATCCCCGTAATGCATTTTGTGGTGCTGAATGTCAGTAACGTAACAGAAGAAAAACAAACAAACCAGGCAGCAAGGGTTCATTTGTCCTACAGAATAGAGTTCCTGAAACCATACATGTGTGTGTGTGTGTGTATGCAACATTTGGGAGTGTTTTTCTGCACTCTCACTGGATGATACTTTATGTCCTTTCCTAAGCAAAGCAAGAACATGACACAATTCCTTTTTTTTCCAGTTTTTGGGATGCAGCCCCCAAAATCCCCTGGTACTCTCAGATTTCCAGTGAAAGGGCCACTGTACAATGGCTTCTATTTTTTTTGCTGAGTTGTCAATCAGTCATGGATCACATAACTAAATAAAAGCCCACATATTTATTACACATCAGAGAGCTCCCCAGGCTGACACCATCGTGGCTGCTACTCCCATACAAAGACCTAACTGACTCTTCCTAATGCAGATTCCTAATCCTTCCTAATGCAGGTTCAGGATGGCAGATTTTTGACAAAGTGACATTTTATCCACTACCAAACAATAAAGGTAAATGTTTCATGTGTCTGGTCTTGACTTCCCAGCCCCTCATTTCTGGTAGTACCTGTTGCTGATGAAGTATGGGGATAGGATGCTCTACATATCTCTTGGATATAGAATGATCTTCTCCAGCTGCTCCACCCAGGTGGAATCCTTCCCGGCCCATCCATTCCAGGCTCCCAGCATGCCTCTCCTGACGGGAAAAAGATCACAAAAGTGAGATCAGGTTTTGCTTCTGACCACAGCCTCGACTGAAGCTTAGCAACTGTTGCACACTGATCACTACCACTACCCTCTACCTTGGCAGCTTTTCCAAAGGAAAGATACTGCCCCTCTGAACAGAAGGACAAATCAGGAATACTGTACCTTATATGTTTGTCACAGCCATTCCTCATCTGAAGAGTGCATGCTAATGGGAAGTGCTGATCTGAAAATGTGGCTGCTGATGTAAGAACCAGCATAGAAGCCAAGCTCTTTTTGAAACTACTGATGTTAGACATTATTTGTCTCTGCACTGAAATCTGTATATTAATAGCATTTTGTCATATGGCAGTAGCATCTAGAAATTTGAAATCCCACTGTGATGAGTGCTAAACGTACCCTGCTGAGCCCATCACCATAGCAAATGTACAGAGTGTTTGCCAAAGCAAACTTGACTCCTGTTCTTTTATTTGCCTGTCTGCATCTTGGAGCAAATGTTCTCATTCCTTCCTGCTCACAGCTGACTGACAAACAGGTTGTTTTAGTGGTACACATGTGTATGCTTCATTTCTCCTTCTCCAGACAATTCTTTGCTGTGATCTCTCTCTCCAAGGTCTCGTATCCTCTATTTTTTACCTTACTAATGCATTTTTAAAACTGCATAAGTGGTCTAGAAGGAGACCACAACACAAACCTCTTCATCAGAATGAAAAAAGTCTATCATCCCTCTTTTGGAGACAGCACAAATGACCCACATACAGCCTATAAAACATTACTGCTGCATTGGGCACATCACGTACTTTCTGCCTTGCCTTTACCTGCACATCCTGGTAATTTAATACCAGAATCCTTTTCCCAGTAAAGCAAGACTTTGGTTCCTGCAGTAACCAGGCATGTTCACTCCCAGTACCACGTGTGCAAGGCATAGCAGTCCCTACTACATCATTTGATTGTTCACTGGCACAAAACCAGGCATTCACTGGACTGGGATTTCCCTGCCTTCTCAAACATCTACTACACCTTCTTTGAAGGCACAGCTTGTTCCCATATCTGCTATTTTCTTCTCAGCAGTATTTTTCAGTTCCTACCAGCTACTGCTCCAGGTTCTGCCGTCACTTCCTCTACACTCCTGACTGTGCTCACTTGGTTACAGAAGGACAATTCTTCTGAGCAGACAAACTTTCAGCTGTAATAACAGCTGCACTCTGGGTGCATTCAAGGACACTATGAAATCAGAGTCAAATTCTTCTCAGACACAACCTACCAGGCAGCTGTGTATCTGCCCATATGAAATGTAGACGTTTCAATAAGGTAAGTCCTGCTTCTCTTGAATGTGTAAGACACCTTAGAATTTAATCTCTGGGGCCTTAGCACAGCTTCAGCAAAGCACATCTGTGCAGATTTGCAGCATTGCCTATTGCTTTCCAAAACAGAATCAGAAAATTCTGCTCAATTATATAACTGTACATGTCACTGAATCCACTAAAAATCTATGCTGCAGTTCCACCAGTGCAGTGATGTCACTGGATTTCTAAGGACAGCTCTCTTCCACCACACCTTGAGATATTCTCATGGGCTGAATTCCTTCCACAGAAAGATTTATTACTGAGAAACTCCTAAGGATAGTTTGTGTTTACCTTTTCTTCTCGGCTGTTTTCCCTCAGGAAGATCTGCTTTTGCTTAGAGATGGAAGTTGTCTTGTAGTAGTCCACCAGCTTGTTCAGTGAGTGGAATTTTTCTGTCCACAAGTAATAGTTACCCTTTGAATCCCTCATCACTTTGAAGTGTTGCACATCATCTTCATGCCTGGATTCAATTGAAAAAGTAAGAGATCATCAACCAGATTGCACTTCCATCTTTTTTGAAAAAGTCTTTTCCAGAAGAGTACCAAAGCTTGTTGCTTGGCCCAATCTAGACTTCTGGAAAGTAAAGCAATGGTGGTTTTTGTGTGTACTGGGCCTAAAATATGGTGTATATATATATATATATAAGTATTTCAAAAGACTCATCAATTTACAAACATGGAGTGCTGCAGGGCTGCTCAGTCACAAAGCAGTATCAGAACAAAGTGTAGGGTTTTAAAACGTCTCCTTTGAAATAAAGGCCAGAAGATATTTCAGGTCCACAAATAGCTAATAGCTTTATTCCATACTTTGTACAGAAGACAAAGGTGCAGCTGTAGCCTCTGCAGGCTCCTGTAAACATCCAGTCTGCATTGACTGTAAGTGATGTTTATGCCTTTTTCACACCACAGACACCACCACTACACACAGACATAGTCACATGAAGCCATACAATGATTTTTATAATTGTACAATATCTATTGTAATATCACTACTTTTGGTCATTCTCCCTACCCAAGGGAAAGGGAAAGGGAAAGGGAAAGGGAAAGGGAAAGGGAAAGGGAAAGGGAAAGGGAAAGGGAAAGGGAAAGGG
>JANHGL010008775.1:27673-113664 GCA_024611195.1 Ceyx melanurus
GGAAGGAAGGAAGGAAGGAAGGAAGGAAGGAAGGAAGGAAGGAAGGAAGGAAGGAAGGAAGGAAGGAAGGAAAAGATTAGCTGCTGTTACAAGCCAAAACAATTTCAACCTTCTGTCCCTGCTTCCCCCTTCCTCTTACCTCTTGTCTGAGTTGGACAATTTCTCTTTGCACCAGGTATTATCTGGTTTCGGTACCCACTTCCTTGCTCTGTGCTCTGTGTCCAGGAACTCAAAACACTTGTCTCAGAGGCTACATCTGGACCAACAGACTAAATGAGGACCAGACAGGTACCGAGTACTACCCTGGAGTTCTATAGTCACACAAGCTGTTAGTACTGTTTTGGTGTAAACCAAAAAGTTCTCCCCTAGGACCGTGGTTACGGGGACAGAGTGGACCAGGAACTGTTTGCAATGAGCTGCTTGGATATAGCTGTTCTGTGGGGTAAAGAAGGTTTAGCCACATGAATCTGAGCTGAGCCACATTGCTTGACCTCAGGGCCAGAGAAAAAGCCTGACTGTACTTGGTTTATTGGTGTTTATTGCTGTAGATGTAACCAGAATGTTTACCTCCCAGATACTTTTCAAGATCCCCAAATCAGAAAGTGTACAAGGCTCAGAAAAGACATTCCTAATCACTACTCTAATTTACATCCGGTTATCAGCTGTTTGACTGAAAATTGGGAAACTGTAATTTGGTTTCAAAGATCTGCTTTGAAGCGAGTGCTCTGAGGTGGGCTGGGCTACAGTGAGTTGGTGAAATGAGGCTGGGCTATAAGCAGCTAAAAGCTATTCCTGTCCAATGGCTGTTTAGTGACCTGTGGGAAGCACGTTAACAATGTAATAGCAATCTTTTAATGGGTAGTAGTGGAATTCTTGGATTTGGTAACCAGAGCTGTCAGCTAATTAAAATAAATGGAAGGCACATGTTTTGCACATTGAGAGGCATCCTGTGTACCACTCTGCTTTGCTGCAGCTCTTTCAGAGAAGCAGGTCACCAGCTTTGAAATAAGGTATTCACTGTGTCTCTTGTAAAGAGTCAGAAACATTTGGGAATCAGATGCCTAATTTGTTCTCATTCACACCACAGCAGCACTGCTGTGACTGGCAGCATGCAAACTTCTCAAAGGCTGCGTTGCACTAGGAATCCTGTCAAGAGGAGGCTAGGGACACTGTTAAACAGGAACAGAAGCAGGAAAATTCTGTGAAAAGCAGATACCTGACAGAGATGGAGAAGTCACCATGAGAGTTCTGACTGGCTCGAACAATGAAGGAGCCAACTCCTTTGCTCATGAGGATGTTCTCTGCTTCATGGCGGGATATCGTCTCATCAAACCAGCTGTCAAGTGGGAAAAATTATGGGGACATGACTAAGGAATGTGAATTAAGGTGAGGAATAAAAAGAAGTCGAGGGTAAGAAGAACATGAATAAGCAGGGTGGAGGAAAGACAAAACAAAAGGATCAGAAGAGCTCACATGACTACTCCCAGTGGCCATGTACATACTAAGGTACAGGGTTTTGATGGGTGCAGACCATTTTCTTTGAGCAGTAAAAGCACATAGATGCAAAGAGAACAATGTAAGCTTTTGCCTGCTAAGCAGCAACACTCAGCTGAAACTGTAATTACAGGTGCAGTACAGTAAGGTGTTAGTCAAAGAAATTTTAAATTACAAATGTGTATGTATATATATATACACACATAATTCTCAGACATATACATCAAATTGTTTTTGGTAAACTGATTGAAAATTACTGGACTGTGATGGATATATTATAAGGGACACACATAAATATTTAGCAGAAGCAAGGCATGAAAGTTTTAGTACTAATAAATTGGTTCCTGAAAGAGTTATAATACAACAAAATATCAGAAACACAGAATGCATAAGCACACTTATGTAAATTTAGCCAAGCATAACAACCAGTACTATGAGGCACTGGACAAATAATGTGAAAGTCACCATAAATAGTAAAATAATACAGCTTTGACAGGAATTTTTCAGTGGAGAAAAAAAAAAAATCCATGCTTATGTATGTCCACTCCATAGCTAATAATATGTACAGTTTTTAGTCTTCTGCCTTTACACAATGTTTCATGCCTACATCGTATTAAAATTAAGGAGTGATGATTTATTAAGTTCTGTTATTTTCACTCTTGAGTTTTAATATACTTCTTATTATCATCACAGTTTACCTATGTATCATTAACAAAAGAAAATCAGACTTTCATTAGCATTGATAATTGATGTCAATTATTACTTCACAAGATAAAGGTGGGGAAAAATGGCCCGTCAAAAATAGGAATAGGTTTTCTTCCCTACATCTGGTTCTTACATCTGGCCTGAACTGCTTCTAAGTGTAGACCTACTACTCTTAGAAAAGTGTCAAAGTGGAAATAATTCTTCACAGCTCTTGCACAGAGAAAGTGTCATGAGAAAAGTGCGTGTGAAAAACAGAGCTGCTAATGATCCTGTGATGCCACAGCCCTGGGAAAGAGCAAACAAGAGCAACTGACTGGGAGGTCTTGTTCCCCTGAGGCCCTAAAGTATGAGCCTGTATTTGCACAGCAAACTAATAATGTCCTTCATCTCAGCCAAGCAGGCTTATGTCCAAAAAGGCCTGTAAGTGCCACCTCCAAAGGGGACAGTGGTACTTCTCTGTACCCTGTACCCTCAGAATCCCTGTACACTCCCAGTTTGCCTGCTCAGGGCACCAGTATGTTACAGCCAGCAGTGCTGTGCTTGCTCCATGCTCTGACTGCTCACTCCTGAAATGCTGCAGCACTTCTTCAAAAGAGGACAAAGAGAGGGGCCTCAGGGAACATTTCTGCCAACTGAAAGGAGAAGGTTGTAAAAATGCCTTGCATCGTCGTAATTATGGCACAGGCTGGACAGCACATTTAACATGCATTTAAACTCCTATCAGTCCTTTCCGAAAGGGCAGCGGCCATCTACTCTGTGGGAAGAAAGGAATGCAGGCACGCCTGTCCTCTGACAGATCTGTGTTTGAGTGTGCAGTCACGAAACGTGGGGAAGGGCCGGGGGGAGCGAGTCTGGTCTGTCATCTCTGCCAGCCCACGAGTAACCCCTGCTGCCAAGGTTCAGGTAGCGTTGCACTGACCTCTAGTGTAGCGAGAGAAACTCGCACACGTTGTGAAAGGATAGGGAATGCGAGGGGCAAGAGGGGGTAAAAAATGAGTTAATGTAGTAAAGAGTCGGGTTGGGGGAATTCCATTTCTATAACTCATTTTTTCGAGTGATCGCTTGCTTTTCCTTTCGCGCTCAGACTCTGTCTGTGTCGCCAAGACTTCACATCGTGACTGTTCTGTCCGAAGGGATCTAAACGCAGATGCTGCCACATCCCAGCGACATCCCTCTGAGCAACAGCAACAAAGGAGTCACTTGGGAGATAGAGAGAGCACCGAGAACCGTTCAGCTCTGAAAGAACAGAGGATGCTTTAGGGTAGAAATGAGCTGCTCTGGCAGAACTGTGTACAGCATTACGGCAATCCTTGCCAGCCTTAAATGGTGCTGTGTTCTACCAGCTGTCCCTGCGGCCTGCCCTGCTCTGGGCCTGCATGCAGGTGCTCGGCAGCACTCTGGGGACTGTGTGATGGCTCTGCACAAACCTCCTGAGTCACTTACGGGGGAACGTGAAAATCAATGAAGTTCTTGGGAACATAGCCCTCTTGACTTCTGAGCTCAGCCTTGTACCACTCTTCCTGGGAGCTCAAAACCTGCAATGGAGAGATGGATGAAGTAAACAGGTCCCCAAAGAAAGGCGAAAGTAACCAAGATTCTGTCAGAAACAGAAAATTTCTTGTAAGAACACAACTCCGTGTATACTCTACTTCCCACCCACCCTACATCAAGGTTAGGGGCTGATGACCATGTCTGAACAAACAAAGCAATGAAGACCAAGTAGAATTAGAGGGATGGCTTGTTAACTTTATCCATTTGAATGCCTGTCTAGGCGGCTGGGGATGCCTTCTGCATGCCTCTGATGTCTGTGAAATGGAGAAATTCAGCTCTGAAGGACTTATTAGGAGTTTAAGGAGTTCTCTGTGCTGCTTTTAATAGTACCATAGCATCTCAGTGTCACAAGGGAGGTGAAAAAAAAATACCTCTGAAAGCTTCTCTGATATATATGGGTATGAGGGATGTACCTGTGTGCGTTACGACAGCTCAGATGTTACCATGTGCTCTCACATATCATTTCACAAGAGATTATTTAGTGTGTTAAGTTTTCAGCTGCCCAGAGCTCTGCCAAGGTAGATAAAAGAGGAGGCAAAAATTATTTAAAAGCCACTGTTACACCTAAGAGGTAGATGGACATCAGGAAGCCAGTCCACAGCACAAATTGGAGCTGCTTCAAGTGCACTTAAATGAACGTTGACTCTAACAGTCCTTAGGGACTGTGCTGCTGACCAGGGACTTCCCAAATTCACAGCTCCCTGTCTGATCGCCCCTTATATAGCCCTAAGCTAGAGGAGAGAAGACCACATTGTGATCTTACTGCAAATGTTGTGGTCTTTGGTATTTTGTTTGCCATTCCAACTCCTGAGACAGAATTCCCATTTATGAAACAGAACATGTTTCTATTCTCTCTGGTTTTGGAGGGGAGCTTGAAAGCACAAGCCATGACAGTTTTAAAAGGAGAAAGCAAGTGGAAAAGGCTTAATTTAAAATCTATTGTTAACAATAATAATACTTGTTTTGTAAGCAAATCTCATGTTTTTTGGAGCCTAACACATATTCTAACTGCCTGGTGTTGGCAACAGGATGATACTGTCTCTGAGGCCAATTCTCCATTGCCTTGCCTATCATGTAGGCCTTTTTTATGCATTTGGATACAGAAGGGTAGGGAAATAGAAAGCTGTGGAGTTCCCTGCTTGTATAGTAACTGCTTCACCCATCCCTGAGTGACAGTTTAAGGCTGTTTTTTGCTGCTGTGGTCAGTCAAAGGGAAAGACAACTACTCCCTGCTCATGCTCAGAACCTATTGTCCATGTTCTGTTGGCAGCTCTGTTTCCAGAAGGACTCACCTGCTGGTTCTTAGTGCAGGGCTGGCAGGTTTCTCTCAGTGTCATCCTCTCAGAGAAGGATGTGGGGGGTGTGAGAGGGTGGATTTCCTTCTGTCACTGCTGTTTGAGGGCCTCCTGTTTCCTGTTTTCTAATCTCTACATCAATACTGTTCATCTTATCTCCTTTATATATCAGAAGAGACAGCCACCAGGTTGTGCAGGCAGCAGGAGGGGGCTTATGGCGGAATATGAATGTATATGTGCCAGAAAAGAGATGTTACTCAGACTATTTTAGTGTTACTATGGCTTGGGTGGCTCAAGTGTTGTTTACCTCAAGGATGTTAAAGCAAGAGGCAGTCTGACTTTTCTGGTAGTGAAATCTCCATGACAATTCCTAATAATCCCGATGTGTAGTGTTACTTGATACCTTTCATCAGTAGCTTCCTTACTTTTATGGAAGCTCTAGCTTATTATGATTATACTGGAAGGGAATCTGAAGAACAGAAGGAAAAGTGATCTGGCCAACATCATCACTCCAGCCAGAGACTTCCTCAGGAGACTGTGGATGAAACCACAGTCTCTTGAAGAAGAAAATACCAGGTAAAAAATCACAGGACAGTAGTGATGTGGGGACTGCTTTTGACCTAAGGAAGAATTAGCAATGAGTGTGTTCATTTATGCTGAAGAGAGATGGTGATTCTTCCAGAACCTTATCACAGCTGTTTGGAAAAAAAATGGTGTTTTATATTAATGAATTCTGGATCCTATCAGCTTTGTCTAAGCTTCAAGAATTAAAAGGCAAATAAAATAAAAAATGGTGGTCATAGGAGAAGTAAGGCTGAGACTCAGTATCTGGTTATTAACTAGAATAGCTGGGACTGTACAGGGAGGTATTGAAGGCTCCTTGGCCAAACAAGAGTTTAGATCCTTTGTTGTACATCATCGCTTTGGACAGTGGAGTAGTTAAGACCTAAGAGAGGAGCTTTTCACAGGCATTTTCAACTGAAACAGAACAGCTATTCTGGGGGCTGACAAGTGTGGAAATAATCAGGGTGGAGCAGCACATGACTTCATCTGTGGGACTTTGGTAGGGTTAACAAGAACTGTTCTACCATAACACATGCAAATCAACTTTAAAGAGACTCTTATACACTCCGTATTGTATATGATCAACTCTACCATTCCCGCACTTCCTGCAAGGGTGTATATAATTTTATTGGCCAAGGACCTCTTAAACTCTTCCATTATGTGTGTAACAGTCTGCCTCATGGTCTCCTCCTCTTGTATCTGCAATTGTCTAAAACCCGTGGCAACTAATGGTAATTAGTTACAATGAAAAGTTAGATATAAATTGTATTATTCATGATAACTATCTTTTAAACTGTTTGAGTGCTGGAAATAAGGAAGACAGCAATCTTTCTGGACCACATGCATCCTGCCTGCCTTTAGATATAGTCATCCTAAATGTAGGCACCCTAGACTACCTATATAGTCAAGGAAAAGAGACAGGACTCTCAAAAGCTGCCTACTGGAGAACTGTATCTCTGACTCAAGGTAGTTGGCTTTCCTTACTGACTACCAGAGGACTGTAGGGTGATTAAATCTGTAGTTTGTGGACCTAAAATCAAGTGAAGTTGACACAGACTCAGGCCACCCTGGAGTTGTTGGTCGATGTATAGCAAGCCCTATGGGAAAGGAGATTTCTAGATTTCTATCTTCATCTGTTTTGTAAAGGGAAAAGGGAGCACAGAAAGATCTAGCAGCACTCTCAGAAGTGTTTAGTCAAGTCTGAGGCTGCACTTACCTTCAGCATATCCCCAGCTTGGAAGCTCAACTCATCTTCTCCAGAAGCACTGAAATCAAATTTGGCAATGGCTTCCATCCTGCGTCCTGCAGAGCAAAGCTGGAAGAAGCAAATGCTTGTCAACATCCATGAGCTGCTGGAGCTGCTGAGTCTAGCTTCTAGAAAGCTTATAGATAATGCTGTGATTTGTACGTGGATGAGCATGCACCGAGCATTGGTAGACATTAGTTACTAGACGTGGAGAGACATTAGCAAGTAGAAGAGATGTCATGGCCAAGAGGCTGTAATTAGCTCAAGTCAGTAGTTGAAACAAATGATTGTGTGCATTTATTCCAAGAGATCTCTTGCTTTACAGCAGTCTTGCAGAGAAGTTTGCACATATCACCCAAATAAGCTGGTAGCAGGGAGAACCCTTCTGTACAGGCCAACCACTACTCTGTCACAGTTCCCAATAAAGCAAGTGACTCTATCATGCAACAGAAAAATGCTTTTGCCTCAGCAGTAACTTACTCTTTATCTCAAGTGAGACAAATTGTGGGCAAAACAAAGAGCCTGCAATAAATATCATTTTTTCTTGGACAGGATCCACAACACTGAAGGTTGAATCATAGAATCAGGTCTTTTCTCAGTGCTGGCTTAGCATGTGTGGCCACAACATTCAGCTAGGAAAAACCCTTTGCAGAAAGGCTGTATTCCCTAATTTGTAGCAGGCAGAGATTGAAATAGTAGCACTGATAAATTTAAGGCATGCACTTAACCCACCTCAGTGTTGGAAACCGAGGAGCCTGAGCTATACCATCAGCAGAGCAGATGTGGCAAGGGAGGCAGCAACATGAGCTGAGCTTCTTTACCACTTCCTGCTTATGTAACTCAGATGTGCCCCAGCAGGACCACTTCTATAATTATGTGAGTTACTTATTTCCCATGGCTGGCTCATGGACCCGGCAGCCCAGTGGTGAGGCTGCCAATGCCAAGAGGAGAAATAGCTGGGCAGTGCCATATTAAGTACACTGCTGGTAAATGCTCTTGGAGTGCAGCTTGTGAGGACCACCAGGCAGCTCCAATATAGAAGTAATTTTTATGGTTACTAAGCTAGGTTCATCTGGGAACGATGATCCTGAAGCCAAATGTTCCATTACCTAACCTAGGCTTTCACAAAAACACCCAGATTTATGGCTTGAGTCAACCTGCCTGATTCAAGATATTCTTGACCAGAAAGCCCTAGAAGGAAACCATATGAATAACCATAGCCAGGAGGTTATTTCTTGTCTCCTGTTAGATGTGAGAAAAGATCCCTAAAATATAAAGTGCTGATACTGAGAAAGCCTCAAAATCATGACACTTAAAAATCAACAGGCCACTGTAACGCTTTTTCTCTGAAATACCTGCTGTAAGCTTCCTCCTTTGATGCACAAAACAGGGTTTTAATTACCTGTGTACAAGGATCAAGGGCCCAGTTCTGATAGAGTGCAACTCGGCTCAAACTGCTGAGAATGAGCTGGGAGAAAGTTTGCAGGGCAAAAATTCTAGAAAGAGATAGGGCTGTGGAGAAAGCACCAGAAGTAGCCCAGGGATTCAAAAAGAAAAACACCCAACATGGAAAGGTATAAAATCTCAGAGGAAAAACAAAACCACAGGAGGTTTAGTTGGGATAGTCAAATTCAAATTGTTGGGGTTACTGGGTTGAGTTGTGTCATCAGTCCTGACCCAGCTGGTGGCAGATGGCAACCATAGAGGCTGTCTCTTGATGTCTGCCTCACCAGAAAAGACTCTTGGGGTGCCTTTACACAGGTGGGCAGTATGTTAATACTTCGCCTAATATTTCATTAAATCCTAGCTAGCTTCTATATGTGTTAGTTGTATAAAGCAGCTATTTATTGGCTAAGTTGTCTGTGTCGTGCTCACAGAGTCCTTTTGCACTTGACTAAAGATGCCTGGATGAAATGACCCACAAGAGGGGCTCTAATATCACTGGAGATTACTTTACAGCTCACTTCCAACTATAAAAAGAACTTCCCATGCTTCCTATTGGATTCTGTGGGTGCTCTCTTGTTTGATGACTGATGTGAGCTATACAGCACCAAAGCAGATTTTTCAGCAGTCCACAGACAGTTTTACTCATCCAGCATGAACTCGTCCTATAACAGCTGGGGTTGGTTTAGTGTTGGGGCCTCCCATGTAGGTTGGAACATACAAATCAAATGTGATCTGCTACATGCCTGCCATTCCAGCACACTGCCTTATGGGTTTCTCAAAATACATCAATAGTGAACTATAACACCCAATGTTCTACCAATGTGCTTTATACCCAGTCCAGCTTCCCAGCTACGTCAAACATTCTGACCCCTTTTCTCTCTGTCAAGTTACTGACGCTCTTAAATTCCTACTTTGGGTACCTTTTGCAGATTTGCAAATATAGCTTAGGTTCACCCTCTGATTGCTCCACTCTTATTCCAGGTATTGAAGTAACTCACTAGATGCAGCTCAGACCTGATCTCCAAGACTGCCCCCTATTCTCGCACTGTCATTTTTGGAGCTCCAGTCTATAACCTCCCACAGCCATTGAGAGCCCCTTGCGTGCTAACAGAGCATATGGGTACCAAATCAGAGTGGAATTAACCATTGAGGGAACTAGTTAATGTTACTCTTTCATGGAAAAGAACTGAAGAAAAAGACTAAAGGAGAATTACTTTAACTTTCAGTGTTTTATCCTGCAGCAGTGGGCTGCTGCAGAGATCAGAGCCAACAGTGCAGATGAACCCTGGTACTCCTAAATGCAGAGCGTTAATCCCATCTTGAGAAAACAAGCAAACAAAAAACTCCCACATTTAAAAACAATAAACTGTTTAAATACAAATCCTGTCTTTGATTTTTGCTCCTTAGTAATGAAAGAGACAGTGGGGGTTCTCTCTGCAGGGGCCAAGAGAGGAAAGAGCCTTCCCTTTTTCAATATCCCAAATGTTAAAGATGCTATTGGAGATGTGACCCCCTCAAAAGGGAAAGGGCTTATGAAACAGTTAAAATCTCCTCTCATACCTTCTTTTCAATTTCAGCAATCCAAACCTTGGGGAGAGACTGGGAGACAGATACCTCTTCAAACAATCTAACACATGGATTAAATGTGCTTTCCATTGCCAGCGGCTGGATTTAGAAGTGACTCAAATACCATACACAGTGATGGCTGTGTTGATAAATCAGCAATGTAGTAATGCTGTGGCCTAAAGCTCTTCACCTCCCAACAACTACTAAAGCAGCACTAGCCAATAATCCTGTCTTTGAACTTCAGCCTACCATTTTTCATCACCTGAACTTCAAACCAGTTCTATTTTTTCTGATCCTGTTCCTCCTTCCATCTGTAACTCCTGTAACTCGAGATCCTCACTCCGCATGGGTCAGTGCTGGGCCCTCATGAAAACTCCCCTGCCAGGGGCCCATTCTTTCCCTCTCTGCATGTGTGTGACTTTGAGCACCACCCCATGACATAGAGAGACAGGATTTTTTTTTTTGCTATTGTCATAGCTTACCCTTCTCATGCACCTTTTATCCCAAAGGACAGCACCACAGTTTGCAGACAGAGCGCCAGATTGTGCTTTTTAACTGCCTGGTGCAACTTCTTTACGCTTTCGAGTAACGGAGGACAATTTTAGACTGTGCATAATGTTCTGTTTGAAAATCACCTTTGCACAGAGTTTAGTATGAAGTCTCCGCAATGATCAAAGGAGGATTTTTCAGTTCTGAGTGCGAGTTGACCAGTACCCTCCATTTTGTGCTGGCTCTCTGCATGGAGGTGAATTTTCTCTGTGGTTCCCCATTGTAACAAGGCAGATCCAAGGGGCACAAGGCTACTGCAGTTCTGGTGTGGCAGAAGATTCATAAAAGGAGAAGTAAAAAGCAGCAGAGCTTTGAGAGCATTGCACAGGTATTTTAGTTTGGCAGAATGCCATTCCCTGAGCAAGAACATCAGCACATCTCTGTTAATGAAAAGAGCCAAGGCCTAAATCATGTCAGCAAGAACATAATCTGACAGCAGCATCCCAAAGAGCTTATCACAATTAGTTGGGTCAATATTCAGTAAAAACAATGCCAGGGAAGGTCACCACCTATGAAGAGTTTACTACTCAGGGACTGTCCAGGCTCAATCTCACATATTTAATATCACAGGCAGGCATAGTTGTGACACCCACCTAAAGGAGATGTAAGAACAAAAGTTTTCATTTTTATGCCTGCAGCAGGCACGTCTCCAGCACGCAGCTCCATCCAGTGAGGTTTCGCACTGAGATACAGTGTGAGCTGCTCCATCTTTGTTCAGCTCTGCAACAACAACTGATCAGGCTGATGAGCAACCTGGGACAGAATTCAACCCTGAACATCTGTACAGAAACTCCAGATGACATTTCAGTAGAAACAATGGAGAAGGGACCCGTTATCTAGAAGAGCAGTGTAAGATAAAAGCTTTGTTTTCACCAGCAAAGCCACTTACAAGTGGTGTGGGAATATTTAGTTCCAAAAACACAAACCTTTTGCTATGGAGTTAACGGTGCAGCTCCACTGACTGTCAGTGATAAGAGGGTAGAATTTATAAGGGAGAACAAGTCACTAAAACACTCAACACTGTTACATTTAAGTCTCAGCTATCCTGCTATCCAGAGTAATGCATAGCACTTGGGCTGAGCCTCTGTGTGCAGACAAAATAAGCCTCCTAGGAACCAGATTCACAGAACAAATAACCAACAGCAGTTGGTAAGAAATGCCCCAGACTAGGATCTTAATCTCCCTGGGGAACCTGGGTCTTCTGCACTGCTTCCAGTCATCACAGACCAGAGCTATAGAGCACCATGGGAAGCCTGTGCAACATCAACTCCAAAGAGAGTAGCACGATACAATACAATGTTGTGTGAGTATAAAATCATGAATCTTTGCTGGGCTGGAAGGGTCGGTGTGGACAAATAGTGTAGGAAGAAGCACCTTCTTCGGTTTGTCCACCTCCTCCCTCAGTCTCCAGCTGATCAGATTTGTTTGAGATACAGTACAAAAAAAAAAGCACTGCACTGTTGTGGAAGCTGATGAACAAGATGGCACTGGGATCCAATGCTCTTCCCCCATCACGCAGTACTTCACCTCTCCTTCTAAAACTCCCCTTTCCTTCTTAGTACCTTTCCCACGCAGCTCCCCCCGCTCATGTCTCAGAGCCCCACTCACCCCATACCTTGTAACAGCTTTCCTCTCCTCTGGCACTGTGCTAGAAAGCAGGAGGCACGTTACCATCTAAGGGAAGGAAGAGAAGGGGAGCTCAGCCCGCACCAGGCTCCTCCCAGCAGAGGCAGTGTGCCACATCAGTAACGGGTCCACGTGTGGGGACGAGGGCAGCCAGGAGTGAGTATGGGGGACACAAACAGAGGCACAGAATACTGTCTGTCACAGGACAAAGTGAGGCACAGACAATTATCAGTCTCTAATGTTGGAAATATTTGTTACGCTGCATGTTTCAAGTGATGCTGTCAGTTCAAAAGGACCTGCCCCTTTCTGCTGCCTCAGCCTTGGATGCTTTAACAGCTGAATAAGAGAGGGCACTGTGCCTCAAAAAGTGCAAGTTCTACCCAAATAATGAAAACAGAAAAGAGCACAGACCTGGTCAGTTAAATGAGAAACCATAATAAGTCTGTTGAAAAGTGCATTGTGAGGAACAAGTAGCTGAAGACATAAAAACATGTAATAAAATTATTTTCAAAGACAACTGAAGCAGGAAGCCTGCCAGAATGTCTGTAGGGCTGACAGATGATTGAGATGTAAAAAGACTGCTCAAAGAAGATAAGGATGAAGCACAAAAGCTAAATGAATTCTTTGCATCCAAGCATCTTCTGTAGAGATGCGAGGAGGTCCCCACACGGGGGTTTTCTTTGCAGAGAAGAGCCAGGGGAAATGTCTAAAGCTGGAGAATTGGAGGAAAAGGTTTTGGGACAGATGAGTAAATGAAGAAGAACAAGTCCAAGGATATGATATTTTAAAAATCTTGACTGAAATCTGAACTGAATATGAAATCGTAATGGCTGAGCAATTAAACTGTGGCATACAATGCAAGACCTAACCCAGCCTCGGTACTAGAAGAAAAAGCAGCAAACACAATGCTGATGTTTGAAGCACTTTGAGGGGATGTAAGGGGCAGGAGGTCTAACTTCTGTATGCCTGAAGTTGGTCAAACAACAATGAAGGAAAAAAGTACTGGGCATAAGAGAGAAATGACACAGCAATTGCCCCTCACAGAGCTTTTGTAGAATACAGAAATACATTCTGCACAATCTGATTGAGTTCTTTGAAAGAGCTGATGAGCATGTGGGTATGGGGGATCACTTGATGTAAAACTTTTACATTTCAAAATCCCTTTTGATGAAGTCTTTCACCAAAAACTCTTAAAAAGCCTCCTAAAATCTCAAAGAATAAGAAAGAAGTTCTATAGAGGATTAGCAACAGATTAAAAGCTAGGAAATAACCTAAATGAGCTGTTCAAAATATTCATAACTGATCTAGAGAAAAAGAAGAGACAAAGCTTAGTGATTAGAAAAAAAAAAAGAAGTCAGGATAATACAAATTAAAAATGATCACGAAGAGTTGGAGATATTTTTCAAAATACTGTTGAAACGCAAGGTAAGTCTTAGTGCAGATGACTGCAGAGGAATGGACATTGTAATAAAGAACCACTATGAACTTAAAATTAGCAATTACCACTCAGGAAAGATACTTTTGAGTTCTACCAAACTGTCAGCTCAGTGGAAGTCAAAAAGGCAGCTTAGAAAATATCAGGAAAGCAACAGAGAACAAAACAGAAAGCAACATCATGTCACTATACAAATCCCTGGGGTGAATACAGCAGCTACTTCTCATACCTCCAACCCATAAATGGATATGGTAGCATTAGAAATAGTAGAGAGAAAGTAATTAAGGCTGACAAAAGGGATGGAAATTCCTGAAAAAGGAAAGACTAAATTGATTAGACTAGGATCTTTCATGATAAAAAAAAAAAGTTGTCAGAGGGATAATTGCAAAAGCAAGGTAGAAAATGATGAGAATAATGGAAAAGGCAAAGAGGACTTTTTTTTCATCATTTTGCATACACATAAGCAGTAGAAGCTCAATCTCTAGAGTGTCAGGATCTGGGAGGCCCTAGGGAACAAATCTTCGTGACGTACTTGCCCTATTCTTACCCCGTTCCCCACACCGCTGTTGCTGGGCACAGCATCATGGGCTGTGTGGAACTGCTACCTGACCCGATTCCTCCTTTCTTATGAGCCATGGTACTTCACAAAAAGGACCACAGTGTTCTAGTCTAAGACAATCAGTCCAGCAGCAGGCAGTGCCAGTCCTCGCCCCACACCACCCTTTGGGAAGGCAATAATCTCCCTGGAATACCTGTTAGTTAAAACAGAGGTAGGCTGTAAATGATGAAGCATTCAAATCAGTGAGGGGTAGAAACAATAAGAATTCTCTCGGCAGAGGATAATCCCCAATATATTTTGCTGAAAAAATATACAGGTGCAGAAAGCAGGAGGTCACAAGAAAAGTACAGCAGCTAGCTCTTGTCATGTGGTGAAAAGTTTTACGTGTAGCTATCACTGTACACATCAGGAATATGAAATTTTGCACAGACAGGTGGGACACCGGTCCTCACAGTCTTCCTGGTTTGAAGCTATGCTCATTCTCATGCTCTGTGAATGGCCTGACAGATTACATTACGTTACATATTAGAACAACCTATTTTCTCTGTTTCTTCCATGGTGTGATCTAATGGGCCCCCCAGCAAGAGTGCTGCTGGGAGCTGTCGCTCATGCTTGCTGCCTGACGTCACAGAACACTGTCTGGATTCCTGTTAGGTATCCAGAACTATTCCATGATAATACTGAATCTATATCATCTCAAGCCATATACCATAAGCAAAACTCTCAACAGTGGCAAGCCCCCAACAGTGAGAAAGAAAATGGAAATAACTCTCTTTTCTTTCTTCTCCATTTCTATATTCTCGTCCCTGTGACAGTTACAGTGGCATATTAACCTCTTCACCGTGTGGAATACATGCATGGCAGCTATCCTGAAAAATATGAAGAAAAATCCAGATACTTCACTCATAATTAATGGAAACAAAACTTATGGGGAAGGGTGTTAGGTTCCCATGCTTCCATATTTTAGCCAATCTCTATTAGACAACGGGATAAAGCCCAACACAGGCAGACAGGTTATTCCAGAACTACCTGCTGCAGACTTCTTAAGTCATCATCTACCATTGGCAGAACCATGGCTATGATACGGGAAGATACCTGGGAAGACTGGGATTTTAAAAGGCAAATAAACTTACACTTGCTTTTACACTTAGGTGAATGACCCAAAATAGGTGTGTCTGCAAACATGACTGAAAACTGCTTAAAACACATTGTCTTAAAAATACAATGCTTAAAACTGCATTGTCTTATAAAAATTTTACTGAACTCTTCCTGGGCTAGAACTTTCAAGAGAAGCAACTTCTTCCAAAGCATTTTATTTACCTTAGTTTCTATCTGGGAAGCATGGGAGCAGGCAGAAAGAAAATAAAAGGGAAAAGATAAAAAAAGGGAAGAAAAGGGGGGAAAAAAAGGTTATTTCCAATAAAACATATAAATCAAATATTTTGCCTACTCTAATTCTTTTTGTTGTTGATAATATATGAAAGATTAAGTGGCTAGGTTTTGTTTGTCCTGAATGTGAACTATTTTCCCATATTCTTAATTAGTTTGCCTCCAGAAAGCAGCATTGCCAACAAGGGAAACAGAAGCTGAAGTGCAGAAACAAGGGAGATTTCAATTGCTATATTTTGTTATAAGTAATAACTTGGCATCTGTGGATTCAGGATCATCATGGCTGTAAATCCACATAAAGCTGAATGTTATGAATGGAAGCTGTCTGGTCTTTCCCAATCTCCCATCTATTGCTGTCCCCACACTCAGATATGCTCCACACAGAGCAATTCATTCTCTCTTGCCACTTTGCTTTCTGCAAACAGCTGCTCAGGCTGCCCACAGTGACAGGTCATTAGTGGGCAGTTATTTTTTCAGGACTGAGTGCACAGGAGTGGCAGTGCTATAAAAGCTCCTCTGCAGAGCTCTGTGAACTGATTTAGGCAGAGCTCTATCCCAATTTCCCATGCCTTCTCTTAGCAAAGATTGTCTTGAAAGCTCTGTGCCTTGTTGCTCACCTGCAGCAGTCTGGTTTGATCATGGCCTAAGACCTTCAAGCAGCTCAGTCAACAACATCAGCTACATAGCTACTGCTGTTCTAGTGCTGGGTTTGTCACCATTACCCTCATAAACCACATTCAGGTTAGCTGGTATGACTCCAGCCCACTGTGCTTGCATATGTGGTACAAGTAGTTCTATTAAAGGAATAAGCTTTAGCTCTAAGAGTACTGCTCTAATTCTACAGTTGTGTGTGCACTAGGAGAACATACAGCTTTATCTGCCTGTCAATGTAGCACCATTTATTGCAAAGAGGTGTGGCTTTAACCCCAAACGACAGTGTTAATTTGCTATTTGAGTCATGCAACCCTTCCCATCATTCTGGTAATTCATCTCCAAAGACCATAGAATCATAAAATGGTTTGGGCTGGAAGTGACCTATAAAGGTCATCTAGTCTGACTCCCGTGCAGTGAGCAGGGACATCCTCAACTAGACCAGGTTAGTTGAGGATGCTCAACATCAGAGCCTCATTGAGTATTACCTTGAAATACCTCCAGGGATGGGGCCTCAACTACACCCCGAGTAACCTGTTCCAGTGTTCCACCACCCTCATGGTAAATTGTTTCTAACATCCAATCTAAATCTACTCTTCCATCCTGTCACTACATGCCTTTGTAAACAGATGCTTTCCCACCTTCTTGTAGGCCCCCTTCAGATACTGGAAGATCACTATTAGATCTCCCTGGAGCCTTCTCTTCTCCAGGCTGAACAACCCTTAGCATTCCAGCCGAAGAGCAACTCTGAATGTCTGAGAGATTTTTCTTTGGGAATATATTATGATGTTCCCCTAGTTTCCTATTCTAAAGAAGTACTGTCAAACGTGATGATATTAAATATTTTCTTCAAATCCCTTCAAACCTGCTAACCTTCTATTCTATGTTCCCCACCTTATTACTCCTGATTACTGAATTATTAGTGTGTCACTAGCAGCTTTTTGCTTTTTGCATCTAAGGGTCTGTCTCTACCTTCCCTGTTTATAGGGTGATTACACTAAGACTTGCTGGTTACATCCCATATTATCTCCTTTGATAGCAATTACAAGATCACAAGGACTGAACTGTCACAGAACTGACTTGATTAGCAGAGGAGGAAGGAGCAGATTACAATAGACAAAGGGAAGTTTTGACTTCTTTTCCTTCATTACCAGATAATGATTCTGGATTTCCACAGATTTTCTTTAACTACTGCACTGCTGCCCAAGAGTCCAGACAGAAGCAACTGCCTTACAGCTTCTCTGTTGCCAGCTGTTCCAAAGCAAAGCACACCTACTGTGTTGTGTAGTGGTTTGCTTCAGAGGTTTTCAGCTTGGCCCCATGAACTGCTTTTTAAGGATCAGCAGATGAGACCAAAGAAGATCCATCTCATTGCCCAGGAAGCCTGTGTTCACCACACAGCAATTTGTGCCTTCAGTGAGAAATACCTATGATCTTGCAAGCCAAATGAAGGTTCAAAACCACAGGAAAAAGATAAACAGAATATGCTCCTCATAACAGCATTTTTTCCAAGCCTCCCCTACATTTATCTTACCTAAGAGCTAAAGAGAGTCAGACAGTTAGTCTGAACTGATCCTGCAGCCTGACCTCTGCTCTGAAGCCTTCCCCTAGAAGGACTAGTCTCGGATCACCCTCATCACTGACACAGATCTAAGAAACCTTTCTTCTCCTCACAATTCTCTTGGGACTCAACACCACCTCTTTCAGAAACTCCTTAAGAATTAATCAGTTGTTTTCCACCATCATCTATGAACTATACCAGCTTTCACCAGAAGCAAATTCAGCATATCTGACTTTATAATACATTGAGCTAATTCTTGTTTACAATGTTCAAAAAAAACCCAGCCATACAAAGGCTGCTACTGATAGGAAAAAGAAGCCTCTTCCCAGTCTTTACAGTTCGTTTCTTGCAATCCCTTCTGAACAGTAACAAGTAGTAAAATAAGTCTAAGAGGCAGTTGCAATGGTACCCTGCGCATCCCTAAAAAAAAACCCACGACAAAAATACAGGAATCAGACATCTAGGCCATTATGATGATAGCTAATTCTGTTATCACATTATTAGTATTTGAAATAGAGACAAGTGAAGCAGGAGCTGCATGTTTATCAAGCCAAAAATCAACATGGACTGCATGAGCTGCTGATTTTCTTCTTTGCAGCATGCAAGGCATAGAGGGAGAAAGGAGGCAAGAGAAAGCAAAAGAAACTCTTCTTCAGTGATTTGAATCCAGTGCTGGAGCATTCAACAAAACATTCCAGGATTTAAATTCTCCCTCTGATGAACACCTAGTGACTCAGTGGAATTTGCTAACCCTCCATTTGAAGCTAGAGCAAAGTAATCTCAACACTATTTCTTCCCTCTCCCTGTGCTACACCCCTCTAATCATGATAAATATATCTAAACATGCCTGATTAAGCCAGACAGACAATGAGCCCCTAATCTGAACTGATCAGGGCTCTGGAACTGCCGGAGTGAACCTGCTGTCTCTCTATCAGACAGAGCAATAAGGGGTCTGTAATGCAGCTCCATTAACTGCTTCCCACAGAATGAATTTTCCCTGACTGCTCCTAAAGAGCAGACACTTGAGGAATGCCGCCTGATGGGAAGTTGCTTTGAACGGACTCTTTCGGAACGACTGTTGAGCAGCTCCTTCTCAAGCCCTCCAGACAAACAACTAAAGTAAGAAAAATGTATCCACTTGCTTCTATGCTAGTTTAAAAAAAAATCTCCTCATACCTTATCTGGCTAACTGCCTCTCATTTTTTCTCATCTTTTCTTGGTAAGCCTCATCACTAGCTGATAGGTGTTGTACTGCAAGCGTGTGGTTATCAGAATAACAATCCTGTTCCCACTGTGCATGTGCATATGTAAGCAAGGGATCTGCTTTTGTGTGCAGCTGGAGCTTGCACTCTGTGGTTTCACAGAATTTAGTGCTGCAACAGACCACTACTGTATCAATTTACCCTATCAATATCTCAACATACCATGTGGGTTTAGCATATATGTGCTAATACTGGAGTTTCATTGGAGGATAAATGGATATAGGTCAGAACAAGTACAGAAATTACACCTCTGAACCAATGACATTTACATACACCTCCTTTCATGCAGGTGAAGTCACCTACAGTCTTTATCTGAGATTTACTCTTAGTAAAAAACTGCAGTCAAGAAGGGTCAAGAGAGCATCACACCCTGTTTGTGCTCTGTGAAATCCTGGGACTGCTCATCCTAAAGCTGGTGTTTGGTACAAGCATAAGTACCTCAAAGTCTCTCTGAGCCACATCAGTTGTGAACAGCTCCAGGAAACCATTCTACAGGCAGCAAGTCGGATGAAGAATTGCACCTCTCAAATCGATCATACAAGAGACTGGGATGAGATGTTATAGTCCAGACATGTTTCCTATCAGGAAGGACTTTCCAAAGGTCACTTCCAAAGAAAAGGAGACAAAACAGAATCAAGAATCTGGTACTATCAACCAAGAACAGACAATAAAACCCACCTACAATTAAATCCAGCGACTTCAGAGTGCTTTACTTCTATTCTGGTATCTAAATGCGGGAAAGAATACTCAAGATTCATTACATCCAGGCTTTGATCATCAGTGAGAAATTTCCAAAATCTGTACAGTATCCAACATGCTGCTCTGTCACTCTGAGCTCTTGCATTGCAACTATGAGCTGAGCAATTCTAGTGTTCATGCAGGTCTGCATGTGAATATTGGATGTGCATGTGAGTGGTAAATTCCCTTTGTCTATGTGTGATCACACATTTCACAATGTGAAATGGGAATCTAGAAAAGAAAAACTGTAAAAATCTGTGCTAAAATAGGAGTAAGTTCACCTTATGTCTTAGGTTCATTTCACAGCAGCTAAGGAACTCCTCATATATAAAAGATGAAGGATGCAACAGAAAGCTATAATTTCTTTATTTCTGGGCATAGCACAATCCAGAGAATTCATTACAATAAGGCATTCATTCAATCTGGTAAAAAAAATTTTAAATCTTATACTGAACTGTACTGTAGATTGATATATTTGGGTTAGATATGTGAAAAAAAATGGTATGAGTATCTTCTAGTATACACAGCTGGGTACATAATACTTCAAATCAACTACTGCATGTTTCTTTGATCAGGCCAGCTGATAAAATTTTGTGTAAAATAGGAAGGTCAAGATCAGTAACGAAAGTGATATTTTCCTTGATATTTTTTTGTGTAAGATTAATCCTGGCAGCCCAGATAATTGGGCAAATTCTGGTCCTCTAGTACTAAAATTACATTGTGTGCTAAGAGATATGCTTTTACAGAGAAGTAGAATCACAGTTAGCTCAGTATGAAAAGGTAACATTTCTTTGTCCTTTTAATCAAAAAACTATTTTTGTACAAAGTTGCATGTGACTGCACAAGTTGTGCTTTTTTTACTGAAAAGTTTCCCTCACCTCTTTTCTTGGATATTTTTTCTCTCTTCTTGTGCTTTTATGAAAGAATGAAATATAGCTTTTATGAAAGAATGAAATATAAAAGTCTAGTTCAACATATATTTAACTATGATAATCTAAACACAAAACATATGAAAACTCATTATTAGGTTCTCAGAGCCTTTACCTTGGGCACAGAATGCTTTGAGTTGGAAGGGACCAGTAAACAGGGACATCTTCAACCAGATCAGGTTGCTTAGAGCCCCATCCAACCTGACCCTGAGTGTTTCTGGGGATGGGGCATTGACCACCTCCTCTGGGCAACCCAAGCCCTAGTGTTTCACCACTCTCAGTGTAAAAAAAATCTCCCTTTATATCTGATCTAAATCTACTATCTTTAGTTTAAAACCATTATGCCTTGTCCTCTTGCAACAGGTCCTGCTAAAAACATTGCCTCCATCACTTTTATAAGTCCCCTTCAAGTACTGAACGGCTGCAGTAAGGTATCCCCAGAGCACTCACTTCTTCAGGCTGAACAACACCAACTCCCTCACCCTGTCCTTGTAAGCTGTGTTCCAGCCCTCTGATCATTTTTGTAGCCCTCTTCTGGACCCACTCCAACAGATCCATGACTTTCTTATGCTGAGGACCCCAGAACTGGACACAGCACTCCAGGTGAGGTCTCACCTGCAGAGAAGCAGAATCACCTCCCTCGATCTGCTAGACACATTTCTTTTCATGCAGCCTAGAACATAGTTGCCCTTCTGGGCTGCAAGCACACATTGCCAGATCATGTCCAGCTTTCATCCATCAGTACCCCCAATTCCTCCACAGGGCTGCTCTACATCCCTTCATCCCCCAGCCAGGGTTACTGCAACCCAGATGTAGGACCTTGCACTTGGTGTTGAACCTCATGAGGTTCACACAGGCCCCCTTATCAATCTTGTCCAAGTTGAACATTATTTCAGTTCACAGACACCTTGATTCTGAATAAATATGATACACTTTATATAAAAAGCTTCACATGTAAGTAAGAACAGAGAAACTGAAATGCTACTAATGGTATCTGACACGTGGCATAATGAGCATTGCTGCAATACCTTCACTGCACAATGTTGCGGCTTACATATTTACCTTCTGAGCCTCTGTTGTGTTAACTATGTTTTTATGCTTAATGGATCTTCACAGCTTAACTTCCATTTAAACACAGAACCCCTTTTACAAGGCCTAAGTGCTACAAAAAAGCCATTCTTTAAAGTCAGCCAATGTTCATCTGCACTTGGTAAATGCTTCTGAAAGTGTTTTAAAGTAATCAATTACAATAATTCATACATTTAAAGATGCAACTCCAACAGTCAATCCAACTTTTCTTCTCATTATAAGGTAAATGTGAATGCCAGCTTGCTACTGTTCCCAGGGTTTCTCTCTGCACAGCAATCATACCATTTTTAGTAGAAGTGTGGAGCATATTTCATGTTTGTATCTGCATTTTAGTTCACTCGGTACGTTTGAAATTAAAGTGCAGCAGTAGTTCCTGAATGATTTAACATGTAGACATTTTTTACTCTGGAGTAGGAACAATTCATTAGTGTTTATCTTAACCCAAAATAAATTTTATCAAATTGGAATAAGTTCTTGTCATCTGGAATACCCAGGTCATGCCCTGACGTAGGAATATTGGTCAGAGAACTGACGTGCAGACTAAGACACAAAGTTCATTATAGGTAGATCAGGAGTGGCATCCTACGCTTCCCATTCCTAAAGTGTGATCACCTTCATGTCAGGAAGGAGAACTGGAACCTCACTATGTCACCCCTGCAGACCCTGAAAAATAACAAGAGTCCCACTCCTTCAGTGAGCCAGTCATGGATGGTTGCTCTGCAGCAGGGAGCCACGCAGCCTTCAGCCTCTTCAGTAGATTGCATGTGGCAAAAAGGGAATGCTGTGCAAAGGGTGTGAATGAGTCATGCGACATTTCAGGTTGACTGAAGTCATTCTGCTGCATTTATTTCTAATCTTGATGTGCTATCCACATTTGCATGTTAAGCAGGACGGGAAGAAAGAAATATAAATTATTTGCTACAGTACACACATGGAAAACAGCAGACTCTGCATGTGTGAGAGAATGTGGGATTACACGCATGACTGGGTGAATGCAGCATCATGTGAAGTGCCTTGTCCACCCTCACACAGGAGCAGGCATTCTGCATGCAAGCCTGAACACATCTGATCAGAAGTATGTTTGAACACGTGTGTCCCTAGGGATGAGATTATAGATGAAAGTTGTTCATTTGCAGTATGTCTGGATGGAGGAACAGAGGTCCCACGAGCATACTTCAGGTGATGTGTGTGTTGTGCTTTCTATGGCAGCTACAAATGCAAGCAGCTGTGGATGAACTGGTCTGTGTACACTTAGAGGCTAGGTATGTTATGTAGTGTGCGTGTGGGCGACAAGGAGCACCCATGAGCAAAAGCAGCTGTCAGCTGAAATTGGAATGTACAGATTAGTCAATCAGCAGTGAACCACCCACTTAAAAGATTTCCATGGACAGAATACACATCAACCCCTCGAAATACAATCTGGCTTAACACTATGTGCCTTCGCTCCTGGTCACACTTCCAGTTGAAAGGGCAAGTCTGCAGAGAGTCTGATTTCTTATAGCTCACCTTGAAGTCTGTTTAAGCCATGCATATTTAACAACTTCAAGTGCTAAGCCATTTAAAAGTACATGTCTTAGAAGCCTCAGTTGAAGCACTTGGACTTGAAAGTCTGGACAAAGGCATTGATTTAGAAAAAATCTCATTTAAGAAAATTCTCATGTAAGAAAAAAATAAAATAGCTATCAGTATGAAGACAAAGACCCCGGTGAAAAGCCTCACAAGAAATATTTTCTGATGGTGAAGAGACAAATATACCTCACAAGATACTATTCACTATGTCACTAGGACTCAGTGCTTTAAATTAAGGATGGAGAATTTCACTGTGAATATGGAAACAGTGGGTCACACACATACTAATTTTGAAATGAAATATTGGTAGGGTGGGGCAAGTAGAGCTCTGGTATCTCCCCTTAAGTGAAACACAGTCAGGTTTGGTGTTGCAAAGAGCTAACAATGTATTAGCATCCAGAGCAACAGACTCCTTATGTGACACGCTGCAAAAGGGCACTGACGAGATCTGCATTATTACTTGTATTTTTTTGCCAATGTCCAAAATGTTGTGTCCTTTAAATTATTAAGATTTACTTACTGCACAAAGCACTGTAGATCCTCCCTCCTGCCTCTATTCTGCAAGTTACTGATATCACACTCAATTAACCTTGGTTGATACAGAATGGACATTGTCTGTCTCATTTTCAGTAATTTTTGCCCAGTTCCACAGTTTTCATACAAACCATTGAATGGCAGTGCTTAAATCTCCAATTCAAATTGCCTTAATGGAAACAAAAATGCACATTCATGATGTTTGTATTCATATTAACTCTCATTTCATTATCTGAAAGCCTAAATATTTGGCTTAGTCCATGCAGATTCTGCCCTATTAAATAAAGACATTAGTGTAATTCTGGTTCAAAAAATTTAGAGAAAATGTATTTTTACATTTGTTTGGGTGGCAACTGCAGACATATTACTGCAATTCTATCTTGCAGTTCTATCACTCATTGTGCTTGTATTGGCTTTGTACAGAAAATGAAAAGGAATAAGATGAAAATCCCATTTTTATTAGTGAGTCCACTCCAGGGCACCCTTATTGAGATATGTAAAGCAACCATTGAACTGGTGAAGAAATGAGGGGAGAGTCCACACAAGAGGACAGTGTATATAACTCATGAGGATCTTGAGTAGCAGTGGGAACTCTGAATGTGCTGAGGATACCATAGCATAGGTAATCGAGGCAGAGGCACAACATGATCTGCAACCGCCACAAACAAGCTCACAAATCCCCTGAGAACTGGCTTTGGTCCCACCAGCTCTCTTAGCTGTGAGAGCACAATCAACTTTGTTCTCAGGCTGAGAAATGGGTGTGTACATATTTAAAGAAGCCAGCTGTTGTATTCAACATTACATTGCAGTTTATGAGGGGAGGACAATGTGCTATTTTTTCCACAACACAACAAAACATCATGTACAGATGTTCCTACAGTTATGCTCCAGAATACACAGTGCTAACAGCAGCGTTGCCATCTAAGAATCACCTCAAGAAGGAGTTCAAAGCAAAAAAAGTAAATATAAAAAAATCCTGTAGAATTATATCAAATGACAGTCTGATTGGTTATTGTGTTTCTATACTACATCTCTTTTCCCTACCCTTTCCCATCATAAGACACTTCCCTATTCCTAAGGCAAACTACTTGAAGCAAATGGTATTCTTCCATGTGGTGCAATTTAAGAAAAATGAACAGATCAGAGCTGTTTAAAAAAATCATACAGTAATTAGATTAAAAGGGATCTGTGGAGATCACACAGTTCAAGCCCCTGCTCAGAGCAGGGTGAACCTTGAGATTATACATGATAAGAATATAACCTTATTTTCCTACAGTGACTGCTGTAATAGAAATCCAGTTTCATTCAGGCAATGATATAAATTATGTGCATTTCTAGATCAAAGACATATGGAAAATCATTTAGGTAGAAGATCTGCATTACATTATTTGAGACTTCCTTTCAATATGCATTCATAAGAAGATAGTTGCTTCAGTGCTAGACTGCAATTATACAGCTGCATATTATCAAAACACACACTAAAATTAAGCTAGCATTACAATAATCTTTCCTGACTCCTGTGTGCTTAACACTCATTGCATAACTTTAAAAAAAAAAACAAACCAAAAAAACCCAACAAAATTCACTTGTCTAGGCACTGTGGAAAATGCTTCAAGTCATGTGCCTCATACAGCCTTCAAGGTGCTCCTCTTATGCTTGCCTTAGAAAGTCTGCAGAAGAAAGTTTTAAGAGCTGCGAACTGTAGGAACCTGCAGCTCTCGCCCTTCAAGACACACTGTGAATGTGATAAGGCCACTGCACTGAGAAACTTACCAGTGGCAAGAATTACTTGTCACAAGACTTAAACAAAGCCTGTGCACTGCTACAATGAGATTTAACCCCTCAAAATAGGGGTTAGTGTGATTACTTTATGATGAGTGGGGTGAATTTTATCCAATTTGAATACATTATCAATACTACAATTCTGTTTCCAAAAGAAAAAAACCCAAAACCTTATGATGCTCACTGCACTTCCTTTTTCTATTCTGTTCTCTAGGAGTATTTTTCTACTATATCTACTCTAATTACCATCAGATTTAAGGAACTGCAATGTTCAGATTCATTACTATTGCATATCTTGCTATATTTGATTATGGCAGGCTGTCCCTTTCTATCTTCAAAATGAGTCTTGTTTTTTAGTTTATCTTTACAAAAATAGTTAAATTCATTAAAGTAACCATCTTCATAAAAGAAGCTAATCTCCATATATCCCCAAAGCATTTACTGAATTTTGAGTTACTGTTTTCTTGGTTGCCCTGTCTGAAAGAGACTGCTCATCTCTACAGTTAGTCAAGGGAATAAGTAGATGATTCCAAAGATCAAGTCAATTAGGCATCTGAGATTGCATAGCAGAAGTTGATGCATTCAAAACCGCCCCATTAAAAATGTAATGCCAGGATTGTTTAGGCTGAAAAGAAGATCAACATTTCAAAAGCACATCCTACTCAAAAGCTAAAAACCATTTCAAAGAAAAAAGTAAAACTTAACATAATGAACAGAAACTGTTCAAAATAGCAATAATTCATTAAGAAAATAACCACTGTTCACCCCAAGATATTCCCACTGCATTTCACAAAACACAAAGTAAATTTAGACTCCCTTTGTATTTCTGGTACCTTTACAGGCTTCATCAGCAGGGGATGCAGCAATGCTGGGCAGGGGCCACACACTGTTGTAGTTTCTCCCTGGTGTGTTCTGAAGGATTACAGCTGCTCCTTTGGCTTCTCTTACTAAAACTACACACCACTTTAATTAAGAAGCCTTATTACGAGCTCATATTTTGCAGCAGCCTTAGTGAGAATAACACTTCTCTGGACACCTCTGATACAATAAGACTGAATGTTAAAATATTATGACTATGTCCTTTGACCCCAGCTTTATCCTGGAGGGTACCTTGCTTGGCTGCTACTTTCCTTCACTCTGTATCTATCCCTTCACCTAACAATGAAATCCATCCTTTGGTGCTTTTCAACAGTGCACAGCAGGTTAGGAGCAGAAGCCACAACTGCCCAATTAAAATGTCAGATGTGCAGAAGGCAAACTAAAACATGCCTGTGCTATCAGGGGAAATACCTTTAGACTTATGCAATTAACTAATGGATAATTGATGACAACAGGCAATCAACCTAGAGTTGCTGGTTTCATGAAAGAAATCTGCTAGGTCATATCATTCAGTATTGACTCGGATTAAGGGCTTGATTCTCCTGGAGTCACTAACACCTGAAGTGCTGAGAATTGCCTTAGAAATCTGCCCTAAATTACCAGCTGAAATCACAAAGTGCTTGGAAGACTCGATGTAGTGACTACAAGTGTGCTACCTTTCCCAGTGTCTCTGTAAATTATGGTATACAAAGAATGGTAGAAGCTCTTTTGTTGTCTGTGGAGGGGAAAGGAATTCTTCAGTCGAGAGCAGTACCCCTGATGATTTATTACAGTGAGACAGTAATAATAAAGTTAAAAGCAGGTGTAGGGAGCTTTGAGGCATTACCAAAGAGATAGAAATCGAGACAGAAAAGGGAACTTCTACTCTGGAGTACCAACAGCCACCCAAAAAACTATCCTGAAATAACTGCCCTGGTACAACACCACTGGGAGAGCTCCTAGTTCAAATAAGCCCTTCATCTTTCCTCCCTTCTACTTCCCTCTCTCTTCATTTACCTTTCTCTTTATGAGAAAAGAATGAGAAAAAGAATGAGATCTTGCTGAGGCCTGGATTTTCTTCTGCTATGACTTTTTCTGCACCTCAAAAACTGATGTGTTTAGTTGTTTTTGTTTTTTTTAAAATCAGGTAGCTACTGCATAGTAAACTCCCAGTGAAATAATTACCTTGATGCAGCTGTTTGTGATTATAAAATCACTAATTCATTAAATAAAATTATTCTTAAATACAGATTCTTTAAGAAATTTAGCCCTTTGGGTTTGATCTTTCTTTTGTTTCTGTAGCTTCAATAATGGATGGAATCTCAGATTTTCACTCTACTTAAAGATCACAAAACCCTTGCATTGATACCATAGGAAGATTTTTCCTAGAGTTTTTTTACCTCTGTGATACATCTTGTATATATATAAAAAAATTATAATCCCTTAAACCACCCCTCGGTGTTTAATTTATTCCTTCAGACGATGCTACAAATGGAACTTCCAAGATACCTGAGCTGCCTACAGCTACAATGTCTTTTTCAAAACATTCATCACTTCACACCGGGACTCTCAGTAGACAGCAGAGCCTCCAGCATCTTTCAACAGGGACACTCAGCTTCACTTCCGTTGGAAGCAGGGGGAAGCAGCTGCTGCTCTGAATGATGAAACTCTAACTGAGCAGCAGTATCAGCCCCACAGAGAACTTCTTGTTGTGATGTCGTGGGAAAGGAAAAATATTTTCTTGAACATCATTTAAAACTAATCTGACAACACAAACATTCAGAGGCTTTGATTATTGAATGGGCTCATTAGAGCAGCAGAAGACGACAGCATTAAACAGCCATGTACAGGTGTAATTTCTTGGGATACAGGAGATAGCAAGATATGCTATAGCAAAACAGTAGGCAAAGGCTGCATTTCCTTCTGCTGAAGGTAATGACATGATTATGACAATACCTATATAATTTTCAGTAATGTAATATTGCACTTTTATTCATCCCCTTCTACTAAGCATGTCGAAGTACTTGATGGCTTTGATGAATTAAGATTCACCTTCTGTTTGAGTATTTTCAGCCTAGATTCAATTCTCTTTGACAGTAGAGTAAATCTGGAGAATTTGTGTTTGCTTTGATGGGTTTAATCTGAGAGATCTGTTACACTATTAGGATTACAAAGAAAGGAGAATTCAAGCACATAATGGTTCGATAATGGCATTATTTCTATCAGTGTCATGACAATAGAGCTTGAAACTGTAAACTAATCACTCAGAAAGTGTTTGTTCCATCCCCACATAAAGCTGTTCACACTTGACTGATACAGAGTTTGATCACCTTTCTCAGAATCATTAGATTTTCACCAGTATTTAGGAAGCATAGTGGACATGACAGAGAAATAGTCTGATCCAGAACAGCAAATGCTGTGTACAAAGAGCCAGACAGAATGCTCCCAGTGTCCTTTCTTTTTGCGCTACACGCTTCTGCATGACAAACAATTACCAGGGCTTATTCGTGCACAGACACAATTTTAAAGCTTGTCCACATCCTAAAATAATCCCCGTTTAGATTTCAGAGATGTAGAGTGTTTAACCTCTGTCGGAACTCAGCTATAGCTTGGAGTGGCTACAACCAGGAAATACATTGTTATTTATGTAGCTTTTTTTTTTTTTTAATTAAAAAAAAAAATATTCTAGAGCTCTGAGAATTAAAGTTCATACTCCGAGGATTACTGGTGGATTTGTCATGATGAGATAATAAAAAGTTGTGGAACTAGAAAGGAGATTCTAGAGAACAAAGGCACTCTGTGCCTCAGGGAAAAGAAAAAAGGCATGTAATTAGTATTGTACACTACTCCAGAAAGATAAAGCCATATGTAAAAAATGTTTTAGAGTTCTGGAGAGGGAAGAAGGATGAATCTTGGAGCTTCAAGTGAGGGAAAAGAGTTTAATCATGTACTGCTGTATACTGTTCATTTAGACATTCAAGTAGTTTTCTTTCATCTCATAATATTTTGCAGTACTGACCTGTGATCTTAATTCCAAGATAATGTGTCCATTCTTTGCAAGTGTATTCCTCAAAGGTTAGTCTTCCTGGCTTAGATGTGATTTAAATGGTACATTTAGCATGGCTCTCTAATCAGCAGAACAATGAAAGTATAAATAAATAAGTAAATAGATAGATGGTTTCAGGAAGAATGTGGACCCTTCCAAGATCACTTTTTTTTTCATTCTCCTCTATTTGAAATTCTTCTAGAAACAGCATTTAGGGCAACTTCACTTCAGAGATAGCATTCTGGTCTAAAGCCAGAAAAGAAAAGTGCATTTTCTCTCAGCCAGATTACCCAGCAAAGTGACATCCATGGGAGAATAGTGACAAAACATTAGAAGCATTTGAGTAAAGCATCAACCCACTAGAATGGCTGTATCATGGGAATCAGTTTGTAACTTGAAATGTGGAAAATATAGTGCATAAACTCCTTAGCCTAGATAATATTTCTCTCATCTAGCTAGCCTAGCTAATATGACGTTAACTAATTCTAACCATGTTTGTGAGAGTTTCTTCCCCCTCTTAAAAAAAATAAAAGTACTTATTTGAAATAATATTTGAAATTATACAGTCACTATAAAATGCAGAAACAAGGCAGCCTTGTCTAGTGTTGAAGAAAGAAGATCAAGAACCAAGTTTCCCAAAAGGTTTGCTGTGCATCCCTGGGTGAGTCACTTCACCTGTCTGTATTGTAGGACGCATCTAAAAAGTGCAGTGTAGACATTTCAGTGGAACAGGGTACAGAAAGCAATAAAGCTGCTTCTCAGGAGGCCAGTTCATTTTTGCAGATTGTCAAGTTAGTTAAGCTAGTACAGCTTTAGTGCTTCTGTCATCTCAATGTCATTACATTCATGTACGTGGGCCTGGTTACAAAGTGAGAGTGTTCATACTCACCTCTCAAGGGCAAATGGGCAAAATGCCCATCAATAGGCAAAAATGTGTCTAGGCATTAAGAGGAAAGGCTTATACAGAAAGGCAAAGTTACTGCCATGTGACCCTTGATGGTAATACACTTGCTGCTGCCCAACCATACAAAGGATGGTGGAAAAACTAAGCTAAAGAGACTAAGAAGTGGCTCTCAAGGGAGCTGCAAAATAACGATTTTTGGAAAATACCAAGGGATTTATGGATATTATTTGTGCTGACTGACTTGCAGCCAGCTCTGAGCTTTGGATCAGGTGTGTGACATTCTTTATGTTGTGTATATTTTTATATTGTCTATATTTTTGGAACTGGAAGAAGACAGAATAGCCAGAATTCCTCTTAAACCAAAACCGGACTCTGGACAGAAAGGAGAAATGTAGGGGAAGACTGAGGTTTATTTTGTTTTATTTTAATGTATTTTATTATACTTTAATGTATTTTCTTGTATTTTATTTTAACTAAAGAAACTAAAATGAGTCCCAAGGACATGGGCATATCAAGTGTTAATAGCAATACTTCATTTCTGGTAACACACAGGACATTTCCTCAGCCACAGTAGGTAGACCCTTCTGACTAATATCAGGGACTGAACTTGCAAGTGAATATATTTAATGATATACGTCTATAGCTCTGCTCAGAGGAGAATTTCAAGTAAAAATACTGTTAAGGGAAGAAGCATAGTGAAGGGAATGAAAATCATTTTCATTATGTCAGGCAGTAAAAATAAACCAAAAGAGACTGCCTACAGCAGTATTTCCAGACCTGTGGCTTAATAGCAACCTCTTGCCTGCCAAACTTTCATATATTGCTTGTGGCCACAGAGAGTTTCTGTCAAGCTGCAAATTGATGGGGAGGGCAAAGTATATTGTTGTACAGATAGCATTGCATCCCCACTGCTCTTACTCTTGAATCAGCAAAAATGGAGGGCAAGGGTGTATTGTTGCAAGTAAGTGTGGGGGACAAAAAAGAAAGAAATTCAGTGTGATTAGGTAAAGGAAGACTAAGTTTGAAAAGAAAAGTGATGTCTTTTATAGCATCTTTAGGCTCTGTGATGTCTTTATAGAGTAATGGCTGTAACTTACAAAAACCAGACAAGCTTGCAGACAGACTATACCTTCTGCAAACTAATGTACGAAGATGTAAGAGATCAGGACAGACAGCTAACTTGAGCAGCAGAGCCCCGGCTCTCTGGGAGCTGTACAAAATTATATCTTAGGAAAGAGCAGATTTTGTTTTGTCCAGGCATATTCCTCAGTCTTCACAATTTTAGAAGACGTGCAGAAGGGAGCGGTAGAGAGAATAACAACTTCAAAATCGAGCCAACAAAACTAAGCTAAATTTAAATATGTACATTTCACACTGCCCATCCATCCGTCCATCCACCCATCTTCAGGTTACTCTGCTTTCTTGATAAAAATGGGAAGACACACAGTGCTATTCTGTGTTTAATCTCTTATCTGTGGGACTGTCAAGTTTGGATGCAAGAAAGAAACAGAAGCAAATGTCACTAGATAGGAAAGTAAAGGGAATTGCTTCACTGGGACATCAACAACATTTTTCAATAAGCCACTAGTAAAGGAACATGTTTTCTCCATATATTTTCCACAGCTCACTTCCCCATTACATCACAAAGTTCATATCCTATTCAGAACCCTTGGAGCAGAGGCTAATGCATGGGCATCCCTCACCACTGTGCCAGTGGGTGACTGGCATCGCTAGCTTCTTCAGCTACCGTCTTTCATGCCAAAACACAACTGTTGGGCAACTTTTTCTCATCTCCAAATCCAACTCCTCATGCCATGATCCTTTTTTAAAAACTCAGTCCTTATAAAAACATTTATTCTCCACACAAATATAAATGTTCTAGCTTCTACTGTAGAGAGTTTAGATCATAATTTATTCTAAGAAAATTTTGTGCTGATAGGCGGCTGCTACTAAATCATGTCTTGAAGACTGATGCCCTGTTGCTCACAGGTTAATCCTAGGACAGATTAGATATTATCAACTTTCTCTGTGCACACAAACACACATGAAACACACACAGACTTTGCCATAGAGCTGTACAGCTCTCCATTCTAAAAGAAATGTTAACACTACTGCATATTACGCTTACAATGCATCAAAAAGCTTTATGAAAACACTAAAAAGCAACTGAGGAGAAATTACATTCATGCTTGGCCACTTGAGACCCCAGTACATTTCACAGGAGACACCAAAATGAGGGACAACAATGCCAGATGTACAGTTGCTAGAGGCATTTTTCTTTTTAGGCATCTTGTCCCAGTCAGTTTTATCACACCGGTTGTCTCGGAGACACAATAATCTAATCTCTGTCAGAGCAACATTTAAGTTTTTGGGAAATCTGGATTTCTCTTTGCTTTGTGTTTCCGACTGAAAAAAAAAAAACCCAAACCTTTCCCATTTATTATTTTCTTTGCTCTGTTCCAATAAATACCCTACTTCTGAGTACAGTCCTAATCCCCCCCTTTACAAATATAAAAAGCTTGATACACCTGCAGTAGAAATGAAAACACACTAAATCTTGAGCCTTGCAGCTAAGATCTTACCTGTTTAACTCGGCAGAAAATGGGATGCTAATTTAGCCAATGCATCTATCCTTAAAATTTCGTAGTGAAAGAAGCAAGCAGCCAAACAGATCAGTACCTCTGAGGCAGATGGTTGCACTCAGCTGTTTCAGGACCTGTGTCTAGACAAAGGAGTGAGGAATGGCATAAGTGTCATAACAAGACAACCAACTTTCCTTCTGTCTTCAATGCAAATGCTTAACGGGACACACAGTTCTTCACCACCACATCTTTGCTTCTCCCTCATGAAGTGCAGCCAATCAAGCTGGCAGGGTGGAAACCACAAACCATGCAGGAACTCACAGGCAAGGTAACGTAATGAGCTGAGTGTGGGACTCAGCTTGCTGTGGTTTTACTCTTACTGCAAGGGTTAGAGCTGCTCTAGAGCAACTTCTCTGAATGCTACAGCTGTTTCCTGCTCCAGCTGCATGCCATGCACTGGGACACCTCATAACTTGCTCAATGCTCAGTTATTTAATATATCTGTCTGGAAATCACTGGCACCTTTGGACACAAGTAGTGATCCCCAGGAGGAAGTAATCACAAGTTTCCTAAAATGTGCCCCCTTCTCAAATATGGGATGACAGTTGAGGTTATAAGCTACCTGCATTCAAAGTTGTGGAGCACCTCTTCTACTGCCTTTCACATTTGATGTGACAGAGTTCACAGGTGCACACAGTGTGAAGATGTGCTTGTATATCTGTAAGCAAACACAGGCAAATACAAAGCCCACCTCATGCCTCTGTTGGCACAGGTAAAGAAGGAGCTTATACAAGCAAGAGTCCAGGATTTAATCAGATTCTGTGATTAGTGTGAACTGGGGGGGCTGTCTTCAAGCTGTGAGAAAACAGGTAGGAAAATCTGATTCTTATGAAAACACAGAAAAGGCACATTTGCCTATTTAGTTGTTGCATCAGTTTAGTCACTAGCAGGAGTGGATTGCAGGCAGTCAGTGGCCTAGACAGACTGTGATCTACTGGAAGCAGCGAACACATGTGTGGCCAATACTGTCTGCTACAGCAGCTTCAGGTGGCAAAATATTTATGGACCCCCTAAATGCCATAAAAATAAAGCTGCAATTAGGGCTTTCTCCTCAGGTGATTAAAGGTTGAAAAGATAGTGCTTGGTTAATATCCCAAGCTGCCCTTCTGAAACCTCTGGCAGCTCCTCTTCCTGCCACTCCTACAGAAAATGGCAGGGGGCTCCTAATCCTCACAGAAAGGGCTGGAGGCCAAGGGAGAGGTGAGGTTTAAGGAGTGACTGACAGCCCCTCTAAATGCAAAGACCCTATGGGGGAAGGGAGGAATGGCTGAAAGCATTCTGATTGGATTAGGAGAGAAAATGGGTGGCTGCTTCAGGTGACTGGCAGCAGTTTGTATCTCCCCAGGGAGAGGTTACTTATGGAGGATAAGGAGAGAACTGGTCCTGGCAGTTCAAGTCCACCCCTGTGACCTCATCTATGTCAACCCTATTGGTAATTTACTGCACACATTAATTACACTGGGGCAAGAGTTACCCATGCCCTATGCTCATCTTGTCTCTGCTGCAGCTTGGCCTCCAGAACGGCAGCTTTCCCTCCACCTTTTCTTCCCTGCCCTCAGAGCTCCAGTCTCATCTCCTGCCTGAGGGTTGCTGGGGGCCATTGTGGCCCCTGTAGGAGAAGGGACATAGTTGTCAGGAAAACTGTTTGCTATTGGAGAGCAGAAAACCCTCTCAGGAAACATAGCCCTTGCTCTGGCCTGTGGGCCGGCTGGTACTGAGCCTGCAGCCCTTAGCACCAGGCATTTCAGAGACAAGTAAAAAGGAATTGACATCAAGTGAAATTTCTCCCTGCAGCCATCACTCTAAGACCACTTAAAATCACAGCCTAAAACCAATCTAAATTCTGTCTGGTAGACTGGAAAGGACCATTTGCTGCACCTGAAATAGATTAATAAAGTATCGAGCTCCTGAGTCAGGGAGATCCACATGCCCTGATTTCCTGAAGCCAATTTTCTTAACTTTGTACCTGTTTGAGAATCTGAATGGGATTCAGTTTCTTTGAGTATGGTTCAGAGCCTGGCGAAATGGTCTGTGTATTTTCTGGCCTGCTGCTCAAAAGCAACAGTAAAAATATTTTTTTAACTCCTAATTATTGTTTACTTTGAAGAACAAGCAGCCAGATTGCTCAGCTTCCATCTGTGTCCCTCAAAAGTGCACAGGTGTTACAAACAGAAATGGGAAAAAAAATGTTGATAATATTGAAATATCTAATATTAAAAATAAGTATTCTTAATAATACATCTTGTCAATTAAGTTAGAGAAGGGTTAAGCCATTTTGTGAATTTCTATTAAATTACTCTTTTACCATTTAAAACTATTTAAGCACTTTCAATATTAATTGTATTGATTTTTCAGCTTAAAACAGCTCCGTCTCAAAATTTACTTGGATTTGAATAAAAAGTTAAAAACATCTTAAACGAAAAAAATATTTTTGGGCAAAACACAACTTTACATTTTGCCTAAGATAAAATACTCCCAACTGTTCCGCCAGAAATATTTTCTGTTTTTCATTAGAGATGTCAATCTTGCAAGCAAACTAAAAATCAGTTATATATGCAGCATTGTAGCACTAATCACATAGAGCTGGCTCAAAAACAGAGGCACAGAATGCAAGAATCAAATGTTGATGTCTAGTCTACTAACACTAAGACCTAAATAGTGTTCAGCTTCATTTATATGACATGATTTGTCTGACATTAACTGACAAACAAAAGCAAAAGACAGGAAATTAATGCATGGCTATATCCAGGATTCAGGCCATCATAGTCTCAATTTGAATATTATTTGAATGTGAACACCTAACAAATTTTATATTTCAGTGGTGGCTTGTTTTTTTTTCTTTTGTTTGTGATAAATTTGTTTTGTTTTGTTTTGTCAGAGAAAGAACATTTAGCCTGATAAATTATTTTAGTTATGATTCAACTATTTCAACATGTTTTTATCCCTACCACATCTTCCCGTTAGTATCTTAGAGTATTGGATACATCTCAGCATTAAGAACGTATGATTTATCAATGTAGAATTCCTATGCGATGCTGCCCCCAAAATATTAGCATTGCAATTCCATGCCACTGTAGTACATTCTTTTTACACCTCTGAAATATTCCTGAGCTCCTGAAGAGAGGGGAAAGTATATGCTGGCATTGCTCATGTTCTTGTTTTGTAAGTGTAGAAATTCAAGCTGTCACTCTTGAACTTCTCACCGTTTACTAAACCAAAACAAAACAATAAGAAAATAAAAGAAAGCATGGCATATCCATCAAAATCCTAGACCTACAAAAATCAAACTTAGTGGGGACCTGGCTAAGGAAAACACGGGTACTAAGTTTTCTGTTACAGAAGGTTATGATGACACAAAGATTATCTAATGAGGTTGTAAAACATAGCAAATCAATATATGCTGCCATATAACCAATGTCACAGCGCAACTTTGATGGAGAGAAACATACAAAGCCAAAAGGAATCTCATGATTGAAGTTTTCAATAGCTTAACTAAAACACATGATAAAATCAGTTTGTCTCAGCAGGAGAGTAGACAGATAAAAATGGACTCCATTTGAAGTGCAAACAGCAGAAACACAGGGAGTTGTAAAATGTACAGCACCCTCCTCATAAAGATCCCAATTGCTTTGAGTTCCAAGTGTTTGCAACTGTCTCTCCCTATGAAATTTTAATTAAACCAATATATTTCCCATCTAAGTAATTTCAAAATGTGTGTAGTTTGATAAAAAGGTTAATTAGCACTATTCTTTAAAAAATAAAAAATGTACCATTTTGATATTTTCCTTGACATTCACGTCTATCCTTGCATTAAAAATATCCCTCCATGTGGGCTGTGGTAGCTATCAGACAGGAAAAGCAAGCTCACAAGCGGAGCTGTGAGGAGGGGACTTAGACAGAAAACAAATACTTATAATGAATTTTGACATTTTAACCTTTTTTTTCCTTCATAAAATGTATTACAAATTGCCTCCCTTCTTGTGGCTGGATGTTTGTCAGGTCTTGAAATCTAATTGATACATGATGAAGGCGGACCCTTCTCTTGTGACTCAGCTGGGAATTGCACAGAAATCTAGCCTGATGCTAACTAATAAAAGGGAGGGAAACAGGAACATCTCATAAAGCTGTGAAATGACAATATACAAGCATAATTTAAATGTGGAGGCTGCATTGCCTTTTTATGCCATTACAGCATTGACTAAAATGCACCTCCTATTTGAGTACACCAGCTGTGAAAGCTGACAGATCCAAGCCTATTGGTCTAGAAACACTGCTGTTAGAGTTTAGAGAGCAATACATAGACAAATGGAAGTTCTTGTTTTATTGCCTTCACCTCTCATCTTGTTCAGAGCCCTTTGACAATTCTGTGACAGAAGGGCTGCAACAGATTGACACGAGACATATCCTTCCCTTCTCCCTAGTTGCAGATGTTGTGCTTTTGTTGTAATATAACTTTCACTGGATTTAACATTTGCATTTGGATCTTGTAGGTGTGATCAAAATGCTAGCTACGGTAGCACCATAAGTCAACTGAAGCTGTGGTTTAATAATTGAAGGTGTTAGGTTACATTTAAACAAGCTTACTGGAAGATAAAATGATCCATTACTTTTTTTACTTGCTGGTGCTCTCTGTGTTCTCAGGAGACTTTTCACTGTGAAAACACCTGTGATCTTTTCAACACATAATTATTACAGCATATGCTGAGTATAAACCAAGTCACTGTTGTTAAAGTTGGGTGTCAAACTGTAGTCTTGCCAAAAAGAGAGGCCAGATACATTCTCTGTAGTTTCTCCTTGGGTATGCCATGGTTGCTGTATTTTTGGTTAAGAACAGCTGAATGGGACCAAAAGGTTATTGCAGAAAGCAGTCTCTTCTATCTTGCTGTTCATTAGTTTTGCTACCATGGAATCCCAATGCGAATAAGAAACAGAGAATGAAATTATTTCTGTTTCTGCTTCTTTCTCCAGATTTTTAAGTGAATGGTATCATATTTGAGCTGTTACATTTGCCAAACTGTGTTTTCTGATTTGGGGAATAGAATAAACACCATGAGAAATGTCTGGCATTTCTTACTGGCTCTAGATGCAAAATAACTTTTCACCCACAGCAATCAGGAAGCACATGAACTATGAAAAAAAATAATCTGAGAAGCAACTTCTAACAATTATTGGGGCCCCAATGTTCACTAATATGAGAGATCAGTGAAATAACAGTGCAGTTTGCCTTTCTGAGATTATAGCCATGGTGTGCTACAGGACTAGTGACTGTGGAAAGAAATGGAGGCATGTAAGTGCCTCATGTGGTTATTTTATAAATAATGTATCAGAGAAAGTCAGACACCATTGTCAACAGGGCTTCTTCAAAACTGAGACATTAAAGACTTATTGTTATATAGGTGACACTGGAAGGAATAAAAGATGACTTGAGAAGACCTGTCAATTAAAATTTGGAAGTTGAGTTGGAATTATTTAAACTAATTGCTCAAGGAAAGCTAGCAAGTAATTACAGCTGCACAAAGAAATAATTAAAAGAGGAAGGAATCTCGACTTTTTCATGTTATTTTCAGAAAAAAAAATACTTTGAAATACCAACACCTTTACTAGTAGGAACTTGGGAAAAATGACATTACTGCTGGCATTAGACGTACATATCAGTGGAAGTAGTTTTGAATATAAAGACAGAGAAGCTGAAATGCTGAGAACTGAAAAGAAATTAGCATCCATTTGGCATTCCTGAAAATTAGTGGCTTGAAAATAAGCAAGCCAAACTAATATTTCCTGGCTCTAAAATACATTTTAAACTAGACTGGGGTTTATATTGCTCTCTCATAGCTATATATTCCTAGATTTAATGAAAGGAATTGGACCTGACAAGACAATTAGACAGAATCTGTGTATACAAATTCCTAGTTATATGAGCACTAATACAAGACTGGGCTAATTAACATGGCTGCTCAGTGTGATGATAGCCCAGGCAATTTAAGTTACTGAGCAGCACTGGAGGTATTTGTGTCGGTTAGGAAGCAAGTGCTTAAGCAGTTTCAGCGAGCAGGTTTGCTCATTCTGCAGTTCCAACAGATGCTAGTGGTAGAAACAAGTTGGTTTTGAAGCAAATGTGATTTTGCCAAGAACTCATACAAAAGATGCCATAATGCACTAAGAGCACTACATTAATGCACAGGGTCAGGTAAAAGGCCCATCTGTCCCAGTGTCCTCTAGCTGAGAGTTCCAATAAGATCCATTTATAGAAAACGGGCAGGAAGAAACAAAATGAGTCTTCCTTCTCTTGACATTCCTTCCAGGAATTGTTCCATGCAATCATCTAGAGACTTGTTGAGCTGGAGATTGTGTTTGAACAATTGTATTTAAAAGCCACTTTTTTTCCTGCAAATTTGTCTATTTATCTTTTTTTTTTTTTTTTTTTTTTACATTCTTCTCAATAAATGCCACAATTTACTTTACTTAATGCACAGTATGGAAGAATATTTCTTCCTTTTTATTTTTTTAAGCAACTACCTGGCAATTTTGATAATTTAGGTTTGTTCTTCCTGGAGAAGTTAGGTTACACTAACTTAATGAACTTAAAGATATTTGAGTGGTAAATATCGAGTCTTGTCATTAAATGTAAACTTCATTGAACTATTAACTTTACCATTGACATTTAATTTTTCTATTTCATAATTAAACTCTTTGAGAAACTTTGTTGTTTAGGAAAACGCTAACAGCAGATAAATCTGCTATCTTTATTTTCAGTATAATATCTAGACATTGTTTTTAGAGCTGAACCTGCAAGAAGCTCTTGATAATCACTAATGCCTTTATAGTGACAAGAAATGGAAATGCCAATTGATACCTAGTAAAAAGAGTATCCACACTACAGATGATTAAGCAGTTCGTATAAACTATTCCATCTGCTGGCTATCCCCGTAGAACATGAGATGCCATGGAAAGGGAACTTCCTGTTGTTCGTCCTATCGTAGAGCGTTTCTTCTTTCACATAACTGACACACTGATGGATAAACAAGAGCCATGATCTATTCTTGCCCATATGATAACGGTTACCTGCTACACAGAGGAATTTTAAATATAGTCATCTGGTTTATTATATGAGAATCCAAATTTTGAAAACTACCTTTTCTAAAGTGAAGAAAAGAATGAAACACAAGCAGAGCACCAGAGTTTTCATTCAAAAAGAAATCAAGGTGGCTGTTGCCTGTATTTTTTACATGAGATACCTTTTTTTTTTTTTTTAATTAAATATTCTGGAACAATTATCAGAAAGTCAAAGCCAGAGAAGAAATCCTCTATTCCTTCCCCCTTCTACACTGAAATTACAGCACTCCCAGTTAGAACTAGAGTTATTTACACAGGACACAGAATTACTCATCAAGTCAATCTGTATTCTGGGCAACAAAGAGATGGATCACAGTATTGTGTGTAAAACTTATTCTTGCTGTAGTGATCCATGAAATTGCAGTTAATTTTATGGAAATGGACTATTATATTTTAAAGTAGAAGTGAAAGAAAATAAGAAATAGGAGGTAAACTACTAGGAACTGAACTTCAAATATGAGATTAAATTATTAGTAGGAATGTAGCACTGCTGGGAACAGCAGGAGCTGCTAGATGAAGACACTGACCTGTTGGCTTTCAGATACAACCAAGTACCTGCCTTGCCATGGTAAATTAGATGAATTATTGGTAGTGATGAGCCTGTCACATTGCACATTCACGTCTTCAGATGATGTATATGAAAGCAAATTCCCGCTGATAGAAGCTCCATGCAGCTCCTGCAGGCTCTGAGGTGCCAACAACATGCATCTGTTCTGTGCAGTGAAATAATTGCAATGTGATGCTCTATAGTACAGATGTGCATAATGATTTTGCTTGATTTTATACTGATAGATGAGAAATTCAAGACTGTGTAAAGATTGTAAAAAATCTGGGAGCTATGAGACTGAGGCACGCACTAAATGTACCACGAGAATTTACATTTCAATGCCTTTTCCCCCCCTCTCTCAGCAAAAGATGGTATGTGTTTCCACCTCATCATTGCTAAACTTGAAAGTACTATGTGGTTTAATGTGGTTTCAGTAGAAGTCAAAAAAACAACTAACATTTGGTCACCCAGTTCCAAGAGGTGTGTCACTGTTTCACCTAGTGATCGTCCTTCACCTGAGTTTTGATTACTAACAATACACACAGCCTTGCTCCATTCTATTTGTAAAGCAAAATGTCTTAACTTCAGAAGTCCCCTGAAAGCCCTGCACTCATTAATGACCAGAAAAAAACAGCTGAACTATCACCTGCAATTCCAATTAATTTGCCTATCAGGTCAGTCTATTTAGGACAACCCAGACCAGGATTCATCACTGCGACACTACAGGGAGACTAAGGACATGATCAGATTCAGTGCTTGAAAAAAGTTATCAACAACAGAAACAAGGAACAAAACAGAAAACTTTGTGCAATACACAAAGAACATGATCTTTGGACTGAATTTTCAGGTTTATAATTCTAGAAGAGAAGGAAGCCAAAGGTCTGTCAGTGTCTGCAACCTGTCTCTCAAGGCATTCTGTAGCATATGTTAATGTCTCTGATCAGCATGCCAAAATCAGGAAAAATCTGCCTTTCCTTTCCTATGATTTCTGACAGCATCAGAAGTAGTAATATAACAGAGGCATCAAGGTAGCTAAAACATAACTAGATGCTGTGACTTCTACATTATGCTGTCCCCTAAGACAGCTACTATCAATCTCTGATCAATGACGTTGTATTTCTCTCAGCTTCTACTAGAATTACCTGGTTCAGATAAATTTAAACCTAAACAGCTCAAACTGAAATTTTAAGAATATATGTGCTAAAGCTTTAGTTGATACAAAATGTAAATGCTTTCCATGCTAAAAAGGTACTATCTGTTAAAAATAAATGTTTAAAAGCCATACAATGAAGAAAGCAAAAACTATACGTTTTAGAAAAACAGGAAAGGGGAAGCATTTAGGAATAAAGTAGTGGATCTCTTATTATACTTTCTTGTGTAGTGACAAATAGAATTGTATTGTGGGTGTTTAAATCCAGCAGACATTTCTCTGATTCAGTCTGTTTGTCCATTATCTTAGTCACTATTCGCTACAACCTGGTTTGACCAAAAGATTTAATTCAAAACAGGAATGGGAGTGTCTATTGATGGCAAGTCATAAAACAGCTTGACAGAAAGTGCATTGGGATCCCACAACCAGGAAAACAAAGAATTACTTTGAGTCAAGACCATGGTGCCTGTGCAGGACTACAAAGAGAGCATCAATAGGGGAATAACAAGTAATCAGTTAATGGACTTCTGTGCAACTTTGGGTCTGAAAAGTACAGAGACCTGTACTAGAAAAAGAGGCATGCTGTAGAAATGCTGTAGAAACTGCAGATTAAATCTCTGAAAGGCTGGGTAGAGATCAATAGAGTGGTTACAGCAGACTTGTAACACAGCTTTCTTTATGCTTCATCCCAGCTACAGATGTCTCGCATAATTTAGAGACTACTGGTATTCACACAAACTGTACAGGATATACAGGTGTGAGGATAAATTAATTCTTTGGGTTTTAGCCAGGATCAAAAAAAGTCCTACACTCTCTGAGCAGATCACTACTTTCAGAATAAAATGTCAGATGATATTCACTGTGAAATAACATGGCAATAAGATGACTGTACACTACTAAATCAGTATGGCTCTGTGCTATAAAATAAAAAGAAATTGCCCACCGGTAGCAGTTATTTTTGTATAGCTTTTACATATATCAGATATTACAGGGGTCTAAAAAAATCAAGGCTATTTATTAATAAGTAAATAATTCTACATAACATTTAAACTACAAAATGAAAGGAAGGGATATTTGTGAATAATTAATATTGCCAGGAGTTAATTTTGTTCAGATAATCTTCTAAAATGCTGTAAATTTCATTAGATCTGAAGTTGCACTAGGAAACTTCACTAAAGAAGACAGTGTTAAATAACAGATAAAAAAATCAACTCAGAATTTTGGGCTTGTTTTTCTAAGACTTAACTGCCAGATATCGAATACAGAGTTAGAGAACATGACTATTCAAGTTGACATACCGTCCAAACCAACCAAAGTCACTGCAAACACCATTTAGTCTATAGCTGCACCTTTCACCCTGACTCATCAGTCCTAAATATTTTTTGAATTTTAGATGTAGTCAGTATAACAGAAAGGATATAATGTTGTCTAGTTGCATTAAGAGAAAAACGGATGTGCTACAATTTTTGGACAGGGTGACAACAAATCTTGTATGATGTGACAAACTAATTTCAAACAGACAGAATATTGCATCTGTTTTTATAGGTGGGAATGTATGGCCTACTTGCTGCAGCTCTTGTGGAAAGAAAGTTTATGAAGTCCTTGCTAGGCCTTCCCCTTCAATGACATCTAAGATTTATCAGTGTAGTGAATCCAGGTGTGGGATAGCAGGAGGCAGCTCCATGTTTATGTCAGCCATAGAGTATGGTCAACAGTTGGCAGGCATGCTGTGTTTAGGGATGTAAGGTCTTCAAACATGGCACTACACTAGACTTTTTAAAATAAAAAAAAAAAAAAAAAAAAAGCCAAAACAAGAAAACCACTGTAATTTGCACCTTTTCTGCTTTCTATATCCCAAGCTTGCTATGTCCTTCTCACCAAACGAGACCTGTAGCCTTCTTCCTCTTCAGAAAACATTTTCAGACTAATAGAGTTCCAAATGATCTATTTCTAAAAGAGTTGAAACACTGTAGGTCCTAACAGAAGAAACTTCAGAAATGAATGTTCTATGTAAGATTAAAATAATCCTGATATAAAAGAAATCCCTAACAGCTGATGTTTGGGTTTGTTTGGGTTTTTTTAGTGTGGGATTTTTGTCTGGTTTTTTTTTTTGATGTGTATAGTTTTTTGTTGTTTTGTTTGTGTGTGTGGCAGGGTGGGTTCTGCATTTCAGTCGTTCTATATTGCACTGGTAGCTTGGAATCCATGTTGGGGAAGAGAAGAGGAGAAAGGAAGTTATGAGATTGCTCACTTCAACAACTGCCAAACATTGGATGCATTTAGCTGTAGTACAAAAATCACACCCTGTTATACAACTCCAGCAATGAGGAGACACTTTAAAAGCATATGTAAATTGCACTGCATTTGCATCCACTCCTAAGAATATTTTACATTGCAAGGACTATGTGAAAAACTATAGCACAAATAAAAAGTAGACTAAACACTTCTGTTGAATTCAGTTACCTGTAGCTTCCTTTGATCAGCTGTATCTGTGGAAAATGAGATGGATAAAGGCAATTTTATTCTATTTAATGAGAAGTCCTATAAGACAGTGAATTTTAACCTTTTTGATCAGCAGAGCCCTAAAGATTGTATAGTTCAGTTGCAGTCTTCTGCACAGAAAAAGTAACCATAATGGTAGTGGTTTTACTTTTCTGAGTTCTCAGCTCCCTTGGAAGCACATGATCCAATTGGTAGATGTACCTTGAAAATCTAGATGAAAGCCTGAGAACCTTTGTTACAAATAAGTTAATATAAACAATAAAAGCAGCATCAGCTTCCCTCAGTGTTCTCCAGCATTACAATGTAGATGTGCAAATCCTGGCATACAAATCTGTGTTTAACCCATACCCAGAACTAAACTACAGCAGTTGCTCTATCACTCCCTGAGCCCTTCCCAGCAGAGAAGGGGCATCAGGAAAAGGGGAAGGGACCTATGGGTTATAATAAGAGCAGGTTTAACAAAACACCAAACCTAGTATTAATAGCAATAATAACAATGCGCATAACAAAGTATGTGAAGTTAGCTCAGGAAGTACATCAGTCACACCAAACAGAAAAGCAGCCCTCAGGTGCAGAACAATAAGTGAGACCCTCTGGGAAAGGTAAGGCACCACCCTCAGCAAAATTCCCCTCATAAGGAGTGTGACATTTGTGGTCTGGGATACACTTGTAATCAACTCAGGTCAGCTGCTCTGGCTTTTGCCCCTCCTGGATTAATCTCCTGTCTGACTCAAAACTGCTCAAGATTTACCACTGTGTACAATGGCTGACCTATGATTCTATCCCAGCAAAAACAGGACAAAATCCCATTTAACCGGATTAAATGTCATTACAAAGACATTGTCACTGGCAGTAACTTAAATAATGAAATATGCCCAGATAATAGTGTCAACAACTGTCTCCTTAGAAGTTAGGCAAAAAATGTGTTCAGCTCACCCAGCAGTCCCAGTAAATAGAAGTTTTAAGAGAGATAACATTTTTAGTTACACAATCTTAGCAATGTATGGTTAAAAGATGAAGGAAAATACAAACTGTGAAAACTTTATTTAATTAACATTATTTTTTCAATATTAAAATTTTCCGTTTAATGTACCCCTTGGAGCAATAAAGTGAATTCTGCTTTCTTTTGTGCATCAGCTATATCTGTATTTTATCACTCTAAAAGGCTTTAACTTCCTTTAACATCAGTATAATCATCTTCACTGGCATACAAGTCTCCTATTTTTTCATAACATGACCACATGTGCACAAAGCTGAAAACACAGTCTCAGATTTTATTACAAGGAAAGGGTCCTGGCTTTTTTAGACTGACCCATGATCAGAGATGCCCAGCAAGGGCCTCTGAAAATGCATTTATGTCATTCTAAATGCCTTTAACAAAATCCCAGGAATAAACATCAATTTTTTCCACCATAACCAGAATCTACCTCTTTTTGGGGAGGGAGCCTGTCTCTCATCAGGTTCTTTCCTGTGGCCATGAATTTTACCAAGAGTCCTCTTCTCTTGCTTCCTTATCATGGTGGAAGATTGGATGGTTGAGTCACTATACTAGGTGCAGGCCTACATTATTATTTCTGTCACAGATTTCCTGTGTAGTCTTGGACAAGTAACTCTCTGTTCCTCTGATGGGAAAATGAGGCTAGCACATCTCAAACTCTTATTCTGAAAATCAGTTGATTAGTCTTTGTGAGATACTCTGATATTAGAGCACAGATGCTTCAAAAAAACCCTGTAAATATACAGTGATCTCTGATTTCTGGTCTTCCACAGCTTTTTTTTTTTTTTAAAAAAAAAGCCTTTCCACTTAATAAATCCCAGCTGGAGAAATGTTCTTTTTACTAAACAGTTCCTACATTAGTTTTCTATAAGGTGGAGCCAATTTTCTTCTCTTCTCCTTTCTGGAGCTCTTTACCCTTTGCTGATTTTGTACAATATATCCTTGCAAATATTTATTCGCTACATTTTATCCTCACATTCCCAAGAGCCTTATAAATGCATGTACATAAAAAGCTCCAAACAAAGAAATAAGACTGCTGCAGGGTTACCACACAGCAGATAGATAAACAAGCTATTAAATCGTTAGCTATATGGTCCTTTCATGATCATATCAAAACACCCACTGTGGGAGGTATGGAAGAAATACTGTATATTCTACAGAAACTGCAGGGAGGAGCTTTTAATTGTGTATAATGTAATATGATCGGGACTTTAAAATTATCTTCCTATTCTTTTGAGTGTTATTTGGGATAATTGCTCCAGTAATGAGGATTTTGAGTTGTCTGTCTCATCCATAGTTGGCTGCAAGGTCAGCATTTTCCTTGGATGCTGGTGTAGCAGAAACTCAAGAGAAGTATTATGCATGCTACATTGTCGTGATCCATTTCAACAAAGTGCTGCTTGGACACACCAAGCTGGGAACTAACAAGGCATTCTCCTAATAGTCCACAATAGTGAAATATGAAGGAAAGAATCCAAAGTAGCACACATACAACCTATGTCAATTCAGGGAATGCTCTATACTGCTCTACATCTCTCTGCTGAACTGGATTCTGCAATGAAGTCTCCAAGGGCTTGCTACTCACTCTAGGAAAGACACTGTGATTCAGGACACTGTTTATATTAAAAAAAACTATTAAAAACTTCCAAATACTAAAATATGAAGTACCAAAAAAAAGAACACATATACGCTAAGTAACAGCAACATCTTTTCAGTTTCCTTCTATATTTTTTTCACATTGGTTTAGGAATAAAGATGTCTCTCAGGGTGCTGCAATTTTAAAAATTAGTTTTTCAACTACTCCCTACTCTCTTGTTTTGCTCCCTGTGTTATGGGGCACATGTCTAGAATAATGCCACTATAATGTTCCTTTTAAAATGGTAACTAGAAGGGAGAGAGGGGATGCTGATCCTGGCTTGCTGGATGTTCACTCATCTGTATAATTTTCACATAAATGAGCAAAACAACCCAGCTTCTTATATTTGCATCTCCCCTGTTCAAAAAGGAAGCATGTTTCAGTCACTGGGGATATAACTGCAGAAGGCAGCAGGTAAGAACAGGAGGGCAGGCTGAACTGGGAATCTGCCTGGCTTTGTCAATTATCATAAAGAGGCATAAAATGTGTTAGTATTCAATTCCAGTCAGTGGCAGTTGGCATTGCAGTTAATGGACCGAATGATGCCTCAGAGGCATTTTTCTACCTGATTAACTCCAGGAAATTTAACACCTGTGTAAAAGCCATCACCATCACCCCCACCCCCAATAATAAAAGAAATAAATAATTCAGCAGAACATTTTTCTAAGGCAGCATCCATGTCACATCAAAACCAGCTTTCTCCAGCACCCAGGCAAGCAGCAGTGGCCCAAGACAGACAAGTCCTTTGAAAATGTGAAATTGCCCAGAGGCCTATTTCATAGGTAATAGTGATGTATGTAGAGGGGAAGAGTTGATGGATATTTAACAGATTTATTTTTAATTATCATCCTATTCTTCTACCTTCAAAGTAACTAACAAATAGCAAACAGATGGTCAGATATTCCAAATGAGGATGCAATCTCACGGGCAGAGTTGTGGGACTCAAACAACTGAAATGAAGATAGTAATTTTATCTGTCACTTTTCCACAAAATAAAACCATAGAAAGAACTTGGACTTAACCATTTCTTGCTGAGTGTCTACCATATTCCCAAATACAAGGGGCCCTGGTGGTTTCTTGCCTGGTTTCCACTGACAGTAGTCAAAACACCTATTGCAACAAATGTACAAACTGCCATTTAAAAATTACATTAGAGATAAAACTCTGCAGTTTGAACATTAAAGCTTTCTCTGGATCCCCTGCTGCTGTTGAATCTGCAAAGAGCTCAGAATACTTCAGAATATTTTTTACTGGGCAATGCAGTATCTCAGGGTAGAGTTAATTTTATTTCATATTGTAAAACAGCACTCTGAGATCCCAGTGAGACACCTGTTCCAAATTGTGCCACGTACTCACGTTTAATACTGACTTACATCATGGGCAATTCTGTTTAAATCTATCAGGTGTTACATAATATGATCAAAACTATCACAATTTTGCTCAGCAACAGGGGATTAGGCTAACTGACTAAATTGGTCTGGTATGTGGCTGCCAGTCAGCAGAAATGAAGCCCCCAAGAATGGAAAATGCTCTATTATTTGACTACATTTATTAATAGTGAGTAAACATGTAATAATGCATAATTATAAATTGTGTGGCTATTCCAGGGAAAAACTCTTTACCTTCTTAATGGTGCACTGGATACCTGGCTGCTAGTTTCTTCACAAAAAGATTTTTTAAAGTCTTTTTTAGTTTCTGCACAAAAGACTTTTTTAAAACTAGTTAATTATTACCTGGTTATGAATATCTTACATCTCTCAAGTGTAAGAAATATTTCACCTAGGTAGTTACAATGTTCAGTTTGAAAGCTGTTTTATAGATAAATATGCCATCTATATTACTCAAGGTATGTGCACAATGACAGAGTGCTGAAAGACTCCAATAGTCTCCAAGGTAAGGCAGACATGCCTGTGCTCTTCCCTTGTATCAGAACAGGGAAGGGCACTGGTATGACCTATACTGAAACTGGCAAACTGAAAAGAAAAAAAACCACAAGGACGAAATTATCAAGCAGCTACTCATTCCTTGGAGTTTACAGTAGAGAATATAGACCATGGCTGGATCTGAATTCAGCTGCTGGGTAAATGAGATTTTCAGCAATTGAATTGCAGAGCAGCAGGAGGAAAGAGGAAGAAAAAAAGGAAGAAAATTCAAACCTAAAAGATTTTTATCTGTCCTCAGAGAAGCACTTTCTGAACGAATTGTAACCAGTTATAACTATATTGCATGACTCGGAGGACATACTCTCCAGCCAAGGCAACTAATTCTTTTTGCACTCAGGAGGGGAGGAATATGCCCCAAATATTTTATGACCTCTTATGAGGAAATGGAGGGCAGTCTCATCTCTGCCTTATTCCTACCTGCCTGTAATGATTAGTTCAGTGGGCTCTGGGAAGAACTGCTGTAACCCGTTTGTTGCACTTGTGAAAACAACTTCCTAGAAATTGTGCCCCCTGCTTTTCTGAGAGGTTTGGAAATTAAAGAATTTTTGTTGTTGTTTTAAAAACATTATTACATTATGGCAATATTCCACCATATTCTTGTCAAGTTTCTTATTAGTATTAGCAGCATCTACCACAATCCAACTCTTCCCTTTGCTCAGCAAGCTGCTGTCTCAGTGGATGATGAAACTTGGCTTGGAGAAAGAGTAAATCTTATTAGTGATGCCCACACGTGCTGTGCAAGGGCTTGTACGTGATCTATCATGCTGGAGAAAGACATGCAGTCTGATTACAAAAGGGGATTTTGTAAAGGGTTCATCTCTATGTTTGCTCAGTCAGCATAGGAGAAGCTTGCACATCCCTTTTTTTAAATGGTTTGAGATAAAATCTGCTTCTCTCCATTCTTATTTCCATTTCTAGCCCACAGGAATTCAGGAAAGCATGGCTTTCACTTTCCTACTTTTTCATGCTTTGTAGTACTAATATTTGGCATATAGAAAGCACTTTACTGTTTCAACTTACTGTCTAATTAAATACCACTGTAAGATACTAGCTCCTCTAAAAAGGTAAGTTATTTAGGCACAGTACTGCACAGGGATATCCGATATTCTGCACTCCTGTTCTAAAAATAGAGAACTGCTGTGATTTCTCACAATATGACAGCAACAACAAAAATCTGACTTTTTAACAGTAATGACATTAGGTGGTACTCTTCCTGACATTAGGGGCCCAATTCTTATAGATGGGAGCATTACTGTAAGGCTATGTAAGGAGCTGTTGAGGTGTTTGAATATTATGAAGTAGTTTCATTCCAAATTTTGCATTCTATTCCTCAGTTGCCTATGCCAGCTTGCATGTTAGAATGCTCCTGATCTCCAGCTGGAGCCAAAACCAGAATTTCTCCTTGTAAGGAAGTCTGACCATGCTTGAGATGTGATTGCAGACCCCTCCTAGAGCAGCCTGTGTTAATGCCTCCTGACAGTCCTTCCTGATACAGCTCAGAGCATGCCTGAAATACTGTCAGCAGCAAATGGTCACCTGCCACAGCACTGACAGACTACCAACTTTAACATTATATGGTCACCTGCCACAATCACAGAATGGCTGAGATTGGAAGGGACCTCTGAAGACTATCTGCTCTAAAACTATGCTCAAGTAGGGCCAACCTGGAGCTGATTGCCCAGGATCATGTTGCGACAGAATTTGATTACCTCTATGGTGGGAGACTCTACAACCTCTCTGTGCAACCTGTGCCAGTGCTCAGTTACCCTTGCAGCAAAAAAAGTGTTTTCTGATGTTCAGATGCAGCCTCCTGTGTTGCAGTTTGTACCCACTGCCTCTGGTCCTGTCAGTTAAAGGACATGGAACAGTGGGCAGTGAGACAAGGGAATGGATGCTTGTCCATGTTATTTCATTCCTATTTCCAAATGAAATGTGGGTGGATATTCCATTTGTTGATTCTCCTGTCTATTAGGGAGGAAGGCTGGAGAGTTTCCTGACTTCCTACATCTACCACAGGAATATGGAAACATGTATATCCCCTGTCTCTACCTTGACATTGTCCACAGGCATCGGAGTGGTACTTCCAGCCACTAAGAAAGGGAGCTCCATACTGCTCACCTTCTCTGTTTTAAAAGTATCTCAAAATAAATTTTATAATTCATGTACCCGTTGGCTGATTTTTGTCTTCTTTGGAACCTTTTGGGGCTTTTCCAATTGCATAAACCTCAAAAACTTTATGAAGCTGGGATACAAAAATTCAGGGCATATTAGGTGTTGTATCTAAGATTAGGGTCTTCAAGCATGGATATATAAACCAGTTTGCTGCCTTTTTTGATTGATTTAGCAAATGTTTATGATAAAGGAAATGGCAGGTCCTTCAGCAGGTGAATTTAACCCAACTGGCTCCTTGCAGGCTTACGAGAATCTCTTTCCCATCTAGACTTCGAATCCACAATAGGCTTTCTAGGATGCAAGAATGAACAAATTTTGGGTTTAGCATCAGAAAAGGCAGACCCTGTGCACAGTAGAAAAGCTGAAGGACTGACTTTGTTTTATATGTACCATTACACCCTAAAATAGTTAATTTCATCAATAGGACAGAGATAAGTTTCTGCTTACCAAAAAACATGGAAATAAAACCTTAATGAAGCAGCAGACAATGCTGTCTTTACAAGCCTACAACACCTAGGCTGAAAACTGTTCTACTACCAACCTGGTAGGGCTGCTACTGTCACAAGAAGAGCTGAGTCACTCTAGCAAAATAATCTTTCTTACAAGATAGGCGAATGCAAGTTACTGTGAAGCTGCATGTGAGGACCTGTTCTTTTAAGGATAAGGAATATACTGCACAGCAGGCAGATGACCTTTGTTTACAGCTGAAGACCCAAAGCTGACTCACAGCTGACTCATCTGTCACACAGAATGGACCGTATATTTTAAAATTATAAGCTAAGCAGAAGCAGCAGCACTGGGATAGGTTTGTTCTACTGTCATATGCAAGAAGCAAACCAGATCAATACAGCATGATGAGCCCCTGCTGGCAGGGAAACAACTCAGAGTAACTCCTACCTCCTCAATATGCTGTGCTTTCAGGAGTAAAGCACACTCTTGGTGTGTGGAGGCATACCCAGGCTTGGGAGTGCTCCCAGCAGTAAGACAGGTAACAGTGTGGGCTGAGCTGGACAAACCAGGTGAGTGCTGCCCCAAGTATATTGACTTTTTATAGCAGAGTATTCCCTGTCTCTGTAGAACTACATGGTCATATGACCAGCAAATAGCACATGAGCAATTACTGCTCCAGTGGAAAAGGAAATAAAAGTTGAAAGTCACTATAAAATAAAAATTAATATCCTAATCCTGCCTATTAAAGAGTAACCATAATTGTTAATAAAGCCACCTTGCCCCTAGTTAAATTACGCCACACCAACATTTCATTTCTGGCACGTGAGAGACAGTTCTGTACTTCAAAGTTTGTAAGACAAAACCAGAACAAGGGAAGTCGTTCTGCGGTGCTCAGTAAATGTATTTAAATAACCACAACAGGAAACTATTATTAATCAAGTCCAGTTAGAAAGACAACTCCCAGACTACTCAGTGTAACTTATCTTTCAATTTTATTTTTTATTTTTTAGAAATCTAACCATCTTTTTTTTCAAAACTTCACACAGACAAGACTTTTCCTGGAACCAGCAGGTCCTACCTTGCTAAAGACCAACATGTCTGGTTTGGTGAGATCAAATGGTGTCAAGGAAGATGAAGTCCAAATCTCCATGAGATAAATCACTCACTACACTTTAATATAGTAACAGGTGTCCGACTTTACTTCCAATATAACATCATTTAGAGAATTTAAGAGTAATAGTAAAAAAAAAATAAAAGTTCCCTAGAGAAACTTCTACCTTTAAGTCATGTAATAGCTTGAAGGAACTACATCAAGGTTGTATGTAGAGCATCATGTTCAGTAGCCACCAATGTATTTATCCTCCAAATTTGTTAATTCTGTTTTTGAACCCCTTTCTCCTCTTGGACTCCTCAAAACCCTATAGTACTGAGTCTCACAGTTATATGCTATGGGAAAAGGTGGTGTTTTCAGCTTGCATTAGAGGTAATTTATTACAGCTTATAAATCCACTGGATGCCCTTTAGTTCTTGTGTTGCAAGAACTAATAAATAGCCATTTCCTAGACACTTTATCTGCTCCACATGTCTTTTACAGATCTACATAATATTTCCTACTTTTTTTTTCAAGCTAATTAAACCATTTAGTAATTCCTCCTGTATAAACCATGCTATACCTTAAATCACACTTGCTCTCCTTCACTGTAGTTTTTCTAGTCCTTTGCAAGAGTCACGGTTGAAAATGCACCACTAATTCATTCAATAGCACAATGATGTTTTCTGCCTTATTCTATTCTTTTCTCACTCCCTTTTAACATTCCCTTTGCCTCTTTCACCTCTGTGCAACACTGAGCTGATGTTTTCATAGATCTATACAAGACAATTGTAAGATGTCATTAATAACTAATTTAGAACCCGTCACAGAGTGTCAAAGAACAGAGAAGATAAAACATTTAAAGTCTGAAAGGAAGAGGATTGTGATAATTCTAGCAGATTCAGTGAAAAGCAGCAATGTGGTAATTTTGCAGTAAGCTGGACTGATTTCTTATGAGTCACCTTCCTACACAGTGTTAGTTGCTATAGAGTAACATGGAGATTTCCTGCATTGTGGCACAAGGATAAGGAGATAGGTGAGCACTGGATGTGGATCTGGTGGATCAGTCAAACAGGAACCCAACTAAGTGATTTGAATATGTGTTTAAGACTGCAGGGTATAGAAGCAGAGATGGAAACCACATCCTTATCAGTTTTATAGGAGACTTGAGAATCTGGAAGCAAATGACCCTATTTGATAGTAGTTATACAGGTTTGTATTGTCACGTGGGCCACTGGAGACCAATATTCCAGACTATTTATAAATGAACTAAAAATGAAGACTAAAAGGTGGAAGATTAGAGAAGAAAAATCATGGTGAAAAGGTCTCAAGAGAACAGGTTATTACAACAAGTGATAACACAAAGGACATTTTGGACAAATTGTTTACACAACATCATATCTTTAAATGTATGCACCAAGCAGGGTGCCTAATTAGCTGTTCTTATTTCTGTAACCAGATTTAAATTTTTCTTGATGCTTAATGCATGGAAAGAAGCCTGAAGCACATTTTACTGAAAATGTGATATACAAGCAATACAGAGCATGAGTGAACAAAATCATAATGCTGCCTGAAGTACCAACACCGAGCCACGAAATGCACCTTTTGAAATATCTTGGAGATACTCACTGATTTAGCAGAAAATTCCCAACTCCAACCCATACAATGCAGGTCTCAGAAGACAAGTTGAGAGAGAAAGAAGAAGGAAAAAAAAGCATACACAAACCAAATCTTTCCATTTAAATGTTAAGTTTTGATGTGATGTATTTAAAATTTTAGTGAAAGTGGACATCTCAGATCAGACATGTGTGTACTACCTCGATTTAGAGGGAACACAGGTATGTGCCGACACATGATCTTGGACTTTGTCTTCTCAAGCCTGAAGAGCAATGAGCTAAGCTGTATTGGACAAATAAGAAAGCTTCAGGGAGGAGAGCAGAAATAATGCAAGGAAAGTTTTAGAATAAGAGAGAAACAGAGAAATGCAAACAGCAACCAGGCAACTTCAGAAAGAATTTCAATAGACACACACAAGTTTAAGCAATACAAACTATGGTACTGAGCACAAACAGTTCAATTGCTGCCAAATGCCTCACTCTAAATGAAGGCAATGCTACTGAATGGACAACAGTGTACTCCATAGCTCTTGACAACTGTTTCACTCCTTGACAAGATCTTGGAAAGGAGAACTGAAATTGCAGGAAGATGTCCTTCCGAACATGGGAAATGGCATTGCTATTGATTTTCACTGTTTACTTTTGTAGCTGGCTTTGTAGCTTATGCATACATAAAAAGCTCTAAGAATCCTTGTGCTAGCTTCTGAGAGCTCACCTGGTCAGAGGGAAGAGTCAGAAGTTTGGATTTAAGATCTAGAGAGTTAAGCAACTACAACTACAAATTTAAAATTTAGGTATTGAGCAAAATATCAGTTAAAAATGTCTGCTATCCATCTCTTTGTTATTACATCGGTTCTTTTGATTGGTTTAAATACAACAGCTCTGTACTATGACAGAGCTTAAAGTACAATGCTCTTTTGACCCCAGACATTGTTAATTTACCTTCTTTAGCCTTATATAAGAGTCATGGTCTCCTTTAGCTTTTTTTTTTTTTTTAATTTCAGCTAGTCCTAACAGATCAGGCATGGTTATTGGAATAATATGCCTGCCAAGTGGAGCCTGAATCTCATTTAGAAACAAAACAAAATAGCAAGCCATTGTCTTAATTTGGAATTGAACCTAAACAAATAGTTTTAGAGATTCAAGAATGGTCTGTCAGTTTTTCCAGTCATTTTTAATTTCAAAGTTTTCTATTTTCTTTCCAGTATGAAACAATACACAGAAATGTTGAAAGGATTCTGCCCTCACCCCCTGGTAATTCTAGTCTCATTTTTCAAGTCTAAGAGGAGGGTGAAAAAGAAATATCAGCCAAACTTTTGGATGCTTACATGAATTAAACTACCAAGACTTTTAAGCTGTGCCAGCTCTTGAGCAGCATAAAGGATCTGGCCTTCTCTGATAGGCTCTTTCTTTCTTGTGAGAAAAAGGAGCAAGCATGGATGTGGGCTATTCTGGGTTTTTTTTTACTACTTTTCTTATTGTTGTTATAATCGTCTTGAAGAAAGATAAACAAAGACAAGAGACACATGAATTTCAGCGTGCTTCCTGAACAGCTTTGTGTTCAAAATTTCATCCTGTGCATCACCAAGTAACTGCTTTCCAATTCTACATGTCTGTGTCTGTTATCCCACCCACATTGCAATCCTATAAGATCATACACATTTATGTCACTCACCATTACTGCTTACAGTCGTGTGTCAATCACGGTTACTCCCTGTCTACCCTAGGTGGCTGTCAATCTGTTATCCAGGCAGATTCACTTTAACTTGCTCTAAGAATCTATGCCCTTCGTCATGACTGTGAGACGGAAATATCCTCTGCTAAGAACAGGTCTTAGCAGTATAGAATCATAGAAAAATGGTTTGGGTCAGAAGGGACACTGTCCTGATGTACTTGGATGTTATTCAGCATTGTTTCAACTGTATTTCTTATCATCCTCCTTTGCACAAATTATTTTTGTTCTAGTATAGGAAAAAGCCTTAGTTCCCTGTTCAACTGCTTTCAGCAGTACACTGATAAAGTCAACCTATTTAAATAACTGGCTTCTTGGTGTAGTTTTTCAGCCTTTCTGTAAAGGGAGATAAGCATCTTAAACATTACATGCTTGGATACTAGTTTTATGTGTTATCAGACAGTGTGCAAGACGAAAAACATGTTATCAGTTTCTCATTTCTGCTTAAAAAAAAATTAAACTGACTTCAGACATGAATTGACTGACTTCACTGGGACAATACTTACTCACTACACATGAAGACCTGGCCTTCCACCTGGACAGAGTTAAGAAATAAAAGACTTCTCTCCACATGACCTCAGAGATATTTCACTGACCTGTGCTGAAGTTTCTGTACCTAGGAAGGTCTATTAGGAATGAGTTTTCTAATAAGGGCTGTATCCAAAGAGGCTTTATTCCTTTCCTTAAGTACTTGGGATGTTCTGGTCACCACTGCACAATGCCTTCTTCTGTTCCAGACATGTCTAGCCTTTTTATAGCCTATTAGACAGTAGTGCCATGCATCTCATTTAATTTAATCCTTAAGTGCTTTAACACAAAGGATATGATGAAATACAAAGTATTAGAAGCACTATCAATAGAAGTAAAACTGTCAACAGGATAAAAGACAGCCTTTGTAAAACATATCTTTCCAATAATGGTTATGGGAATGCAGTACAAAGATTGAAATTTTTTTTTTAAGGCAAAGTTTGGTCTAAGCAAGAAGATTTCCCTTAGGTCTACTAATTAGGTCCTCTGTTTCTGAGGTAGTCAGGAAAGACTGTAAGTGTTCACTAAAGGGTGTTGTCTTCCTGCTGTAACAATACAAAGGAGGAACAGCTCTAGTTGCAGTGCAAGCACTGGTGGAGGATACTACTCCCTGAAGCAGGGAAAGTACTCTACTTTCCCTTAGCTCCTCTTGCAGAGGAGAGAAAAAACCATTCATTTATTTTTGATGTTAAATATCTGCTTCTAATAATTTGAATTTCTCGTGGTTACACATGCAATTATCTGCTGTCTTAAGCATTTTCAAAATACTGGCACGTGGGCCAACAGGTTCATTACACACCAATACCAGTCAAGTAGGTTGTAATTTGTATCCACTTCACCCTTCTTTTTCCTCCAGCTTAAAATAAATGAAAAAATTCATCCTCATATTGATCAAGGTGGCTTGCATATGAGCATTCACTCTTCCATTTATCATTTCAGTATTTCTTTTTCATCATGACTTGATAGTGTTCAGTGAAGATGAGTAAGTTCCCTCCACCACTGCTTTATCATCATGCTGTTTTGCCAGAAGCTCTGCAGATGAATGGCCACTAGTCGTTAGCAATGCTGTCAGTGATGGCTGGAGCAAAAGCAGGATGGGTAAAAATGTGCGCAGCTTGAGCAGGGTATGCATCATGGTTAACACAAGGAGCTTCAGCTTCCTGAAGGTTATCAAAATTATTCTGTTTTGAAAGTTATTGCTTAATGAAGTATTAGTACAGATAGGAAGCCTGCTTCTACCCCATATATTATGGTATTATATATTTAAAAGTCCAGTCCACCATGAAGAAATGGTACAAACGTAGATTTCAGAAGAATTTTGGTTTGCTTCAGGCAACAATTCACAGATGCAAAGTGCATCTACGTACGTTAACTTCTTGTTCTTAAAATGATTACCTCGTGTTAATACCCACAGCATACCCACATCAGCCCTGCTGTGTAGATTATTAGCCTCTTTGCTTGTTCATTGGCATCCTTTATCTTTACATTTTCCAGCTTCTCATGTTCAAAAGACTATCATTACATTACACATTATAAAATAGAGAACAATACAACAGACAACCAAACTCAGCCTTTAGAGATACTCAGTAGAACAAGGGGGACATTTTCAAAAGATACTGAAGAGTGGTTTGGGAAAGATGTGCAACAGGGGAACTTTTTTGGTAGAAGACAAGTGTAGGGAGAGAGGAAGATAGGGCAGAAAAACAGAAACAAGGATCAGAGGCAGCAGACATGAAAGGGGATTTCAGGCCAGGAAGACAGAAAGGAAAATTCTTAGCTTTATTGAAAAAAAGTTGTTGTTAATATTTCTTAAATCCATTTTGCATAATACTAGTGAAATGGAATCAGTCCCTGAAACAGTTTTCTGTATATGGATTACTAACAGCTGACATGAGCTTAAAATATCTTTTTATGTAGGAGCAGTTCAACTTCACCCCAATATGTTCTGTGCTTTCCTTCCTCCTATTTCACTGGGACTAAAATCAGCTTTGAGGATAGTCCACCTCTTCCTTCTGCATCTCCCATGAGAGTCCTCTAGCAGAGGGCTAAGATGGTAAATACAAGTCATGGGTTGACAGAAGAATCAGTAGCAGGAACAAGGTAACTATCAAGATAGCAAGAGACTATTTTCATGGCAATGCTTGTCTCCTTAGAGATGAGAAATGAAGAATCATATTAAGGAAATCTCAGTGATTAGAAAGTGAATTAGGTTTAGATATTTTATGCATTCAGTGAGATTTTAGTAACTCTTTACATTCATAATGAAGACTTGAAGTGTAACTGAAGACAGTCTAGCTGTAAAATTGTATTGAGCTATGCATAGGAAATGTATACAGAAGATTAAAATCCTGTTGGATTTTATTCCTTGCCTTTGACTACAAAAACATAGGAGAATGTGTTACTATTAATTGTGCATATAAAGCAGGCCATAAATTTCTTTCTGAAAACACTGTGAAAAAACTGGAGGTGGTGGTAATGCAATGACAAGGAGGTTCATTTTTACTCCTGTTAATGCAATAGGTCACCACAAAAGCTGCTGCAGTAAAAACCAATTAAAGAGCAAAAAGAATAGGAAAAGCTTAACTATACATAGACTGCAGTCCCCTTGCCTTAGAGAGAAAATATCATTACATCACATCAGATGGCCTCAAATCAATTTGAGAGACTTGTACTCCTATCAAAATAGGGTCTGTCTCACAACCCTTGGACCAACTCACACAAACATTTTAACATGGTCTTAGCAAACACCTGCCTTAAAATGCAGTTAATTTAATGTAGGAGATTACCACTCTATTTTCTATATTGTTGCTTATCTCCGTTATTGTCAGTTTGACTGTGCCACGTACACGTTCTTGCTCTCACCATACACATGAAAGGCACAAAATATAATCTAGCCAGAGGAAGGAATTTAACACAAACAATCTAGCAAAATAACAAAAAAGCAAAATGTTAACAGAGCATCTGCATTAATTATACTGCTCCTAATACCTCTCATACATCCCACATTCTGTAAGTTGACATCATTTGGTATTAATTGAACAACATACCATCAATCTCAAATAGTACCAGTTATCAGCACCCAGACAGAAAAAAGCTCTGTATCTAACTGCTAGATACATATTCACTTGGCAATGATCTCAAATCAAAACATCTTCTCTACACTTTTGATACGCTCTTTATGGTGATGATTATGACCTGTATCATTTACGAATCCTGTAAAACAAAATTTAAATACTTTTTATGTGCCTCAATGTGAAGGCATCAGTAGCTTAATTAGATGATGGTGCTTTGAGGCAACTTTGCTGACTCATGGATATCCACATTTGGAATGGGAAAAGGTACTTTTTGTGTTCCTGGCAATAGGGAGATATTTTTAATTGATTTATTTTATTTTTTTAATGTAAAAGTTTGCATTTTAGCAAGTTATAAATTAGGCTATTGGTCTTGACTTGCTATCCTTATCCTCAACAAACCTTTTTTCTATATATTTTGTTCATGATTACCATTATAGGAGAAGAGCAGAAGCTGTAGGGAAAAGGCCAGTGATGAGGAAATAAATTTCTTTAAATAATTACCTGTACTGTGGTAGCACCTAGAGACTCATATGTGCTCTTCATTGCACTACGAAATGCAATTTAAAAAACATTCTCTGAAGAGCTTAATTTTGTTTTGTGAGAAGGCAATGGGCAAATCACAAGTGGGGGTGCAAGTGACACGATTTCGATTAGCTTAATAAGCAGTAGCATTGTATGTGTCTGCCTGACCTGTACTTGCCTGAGTTGCAGCTTCCTGATGAGTACTTAATTTCATTTCTATGAAAGAGAACACTACAAACTAGAATACTTTCTTAGGCTGTTTTTTTCCTACTGACAAAATGGTGAAAAACCAGCACTGCTCGCAGTAAAAATCATTCTAGCTTTGCAAAAGCAGCCTCCAATGCTAGTCTGACTTGTGCAGTCTAGTAAATGTCATGTGTATTTCTACTTACAAACTCAATTTCAGAGATGCTCAGAAACTCAGCTATATCCCTTAAGAACAGAGAAAAGGTATAGTTCAATTTTTAATAAGCAACAGCAACCTGAAATTGGTGCAAGCTGCTTAGCTCTAGATAAAGCTACAGCAGTTAAACCACAGTTAAAACCCCAAAGAGAGAATAACTGAGAATCAGGAGTGCATCCAAAAAACCTGCAGCATTTAATTGATTCTCGTGATACACTGTAAGGAAGGTATGACTACAGTCATATGAAACTTAACCAATCTTCATTTTGTTTTCTTGATCTTCCTTTTCTCTGAAAACAAAACTAATTTTGTTGTTCACATTTCCTGTGCTAGAGGCTTGGCTACCTGCAGTGCAATACAGTAAAATTCAAGACTAAGCTCTTTAATGAAACAGAAGATGGGTTATACCTGAGACTCTGGACTATTTCCCTGTGGTAACTTTTGAGAAGGATTTAGCAGCTTGCCCTTGCAGCTGGCTTTTTTCTGGCACCAGCTGCAGCTGAGAAGTGCTCCAGAAAGCAGGTTCCCTTGCCTTAATAGTAGGAGAACCATAGCAGTGCACTTGAATTTTGCTTCCTTTTAAGTTGCCCTGCCACCCAAAAAAACCCCACCAAAAACCAAACCAAACAAACAAAACCCCAACAAAACTGGAGTCAGCCCACAGGCATGGTACAGAGATGGCATTTTTTGATTTGTTATGTCTAAAGAGGGGACTTCTCTGCCTCTATTTTTTTTTTTCAGCATCTACAGCTCTGAAAAAAATAGCCCCGAGTTTGCCAGTAGGCATCACTTTGAAGGAAGGAATAGACTTAAAGCATGGGCCTTGGAATGGAGCCACAGTGAGATATCATTCTCTCAGATGCATTTAGAGATGCAAGTTTTTCATGTACCATTATACTAAAGAAGTAATTCTCTGAGTTTTGGATTTCTACCTTGTGCAAGTTAGAGAAAGTCAGACCCTCAGCCTTTCCTGTAATAGTCTGCTCAGACTCAGCACAGATCAATTATGGCAGTCAGACCACTGGCCTGGTCTTCCAGGCTTTCTCAAAGAGTAGGCAAGTTTGATTGTTAAGTGCTGTTCTTTTCAAGGTAGGCAATGCATTTTTTTATTATTTTTTTTTTTAATCTCTGAGATGTTTAAAGCAAGTTCTGCCTGACTTAGACCAAATACGGCTGATAAAACTTGTAGCCTAAATAAACCTGCTATTTTACCATTCTCTGTGACCTGGTTATTTTCTGGTTTTCTCATCTTTTAAGTTATCAGGGATTTGATTAAAGTTTTAGCTTTAACAGTACAATCTGTGAGATTTGAGTAATTTTTTCTTAATTCATTTTCCTGGCTTATAAGATATTAAAGATACTGAAGCCTCTTAAAATGGTAACAGGTTCATTGTTCCTTGTATAAGAAGTATCAAAGCTGCTCACAGCTTTAGGAGCAAGTTTGGCATACTGAGGCCCTAACTAGCAGGCTGTACTGCAGCAGTGCAGCAATAAGACAACTGCATAAAGCAAAATGATATTGCTTTTAGCTTGCCTATGTTCCCTTGCTGGCATCCAGCCCATTTCAAAGCTATGGCAGAACAAATTCTATGGGTTAGTTTTCCTTGAATTCAGAGTAGCAGCTGAGCAATTAATTTTTTTATTTCATTTTGAAAATGAAAAAAGACGAGTAAAGAACCCTTCAGCTACAATACAGGCACCCAGTTTTTGTAAGCAAAGTAGTCAGAACTATTTCTGTTTAGATATAACAGAATGTATTTCTTCTAAGATACAGCAATGAAAACATCATAAGTGATTTTTAAACATTAACTGACTGACAGTGTAAGCATAATGAGCTGCTCTGCAACTTGCACTAAGAAGCATTCAGAGTAATGTCCAAGTACCTTTGAGAGACAGAAGTGAGAACAACTTGCCTAAGCAACCCAACGCTTCTGTCTTTGGTGTTGGGGCCAAAGATGCATTTTTAGATCACATCCACTGTGCTGTGCTTCTGAGAAAGACTCTCCTCAGATAACCCTTTTGGTAACATGCTGAACTTTTTTTTTTTTTTTTTAAATAAACCAGAAAAGTCTAAAACGACTTTTGGGAAATACTTCACAGACAAAGACTGAGCCAAGCCTTCATTCCGTGTTAGCAGCTCTGTTAAATGCACAGTTCTGGTCTGCAGAAAGCATTCATTTGGCCTGCTGACTCCCTGTTAGTGTCTGGGTATCTGCACCAGAGTGCGAAGCAGTTCAGGGAGCCCTGAGCTGTTGCCAGGGCAAGTTCTCTGAGCCCCATACTGCACTGTGCAGATGAGCTGGGTAAGGTCCAGGACCAACACCATCACATCCACAGAAAGCTGTCTCAGGGTGGAAGAGCCCAGCTTTTTCACTGCATTCTCCTATGCACAGCTCTGCCTCTTCTAGACAGGAGCTTGTTCACGCAGCATGAGGCATGAGGAAGCAATTACAACAGTAAATAAAATCCAAATGTAACTACCAGTGTGATTTATCTCTGTAATCTCTGTCCCCGCTTTAATGAACTTTTGCCACAAAATTGACAGACCATTTGAACAGGCCTGGCTCCTAAAATATATTTGATGCCATGGATCATGACAAAGTCATCATTTGCATAGTCATAGAGGCTTTTAGATCATTGAACATGGATAAATCCTGATCTCTTTTCTTTTCCCTACATTAGGGTTGTACGAAAAATTTCCCCCAGCTGTTTCAGCACACAGAACAAAAAGAATTTTCCTTTGTCCCATACAAACCAATTCTTCTTTACAGCTAAAAAAAAAAATTAAAATTAAATGTTCAATCCAAACCAAAATATTTTTCCCCTTGTTTCAGGCATCTTTAAATGAAAATAAAGCAAAGGAAGTGAATGACTGTGAACATTACACAACACATGTAAAGCAGCAGCTTGGCAAAAAACACGAGATGCAGTAGTTTTAAATCTATCATCAAAAGATGCCCCTTTTTTTTTAGAGAATGCTTTAGCTATCTGCTTAGAGAAGATCATGAAGTAACTGTTTTATCATTATTAACACTGCTCACTTTGAATTAAACACTTGTTCAGGACTACAACACAGGTTCTCTCAGAATCCCAGATGAGTGCCTAGCAATGTGTTCTCAGTCTTTGGCTCAATTAATATTTCAATTGTCCCATGAAAAGCTACAACAGGAAATTTGTGAGAAGTATTTGAGTGCCAATCTCATAGAGCCTCTCCCTTGCATCTAGGATTTCCTTGTGGGTCTGGTAGGTAGGAAAAACAGGTTTAGGTCTTCTCATGTGGAAAAGGGATTTCATTTCTCAGATGATCCTGGGTGAAAATGGAAGAAACTAATTCCTTCAAATTACCTCCCCAGCAAATTCAGTGTTATTTTTTGAGTAGTTTTGGAAGGACTAAATAAATTAGTGAACAAGAAGTCACTGAACATTTATCTCTGTGCTAACTAGACAAGAAAAGTCACCAAATAGGAAAAGTTTTCAGGAACTAACATTTGTTGTGTATACCGTTGCTAAGATTAATTTCACTACCCGTGGGAAAACCAGAGTAACTTATTCCTGATCATAGATAGATAGGTAGGTCGTGGCAGGTTTCTCTTGCCCATCACAAATGCCAGCCACACTTTGTGTTTGGTTTCAGCTGGTTGTGCCTCAGACAAAAATATATGACCCTTCCTTACTCATGTGGATTACTTCTTTATAATGATGACTTCTTTATTTGAACACACTGGCATTCAGGTTTTTTGATATCTGTGGTGTGCACACCACTGATTTCCAATGTTAATGTTCAACTCAGAGATGCAAACAAACACATTTGTTGCTTACTACCTCAGAACTGGAGCCCCTTTATTATGGTTTCTAACCCCCTGGCCATTAGACAGCTTTGCACAGTCAGGTTGCTGATTTGGGCAGAAAGCTACTTAGTACGGCAGTCCAAGGAGACTTGTCTTCCCTCCTCATTTGTGAGTAGACAAATTGGCAATGACTTTGACCATTTTGTTTATGCAGAGTGTATCTCTGAAGAACTTCAGCTATATTGCAGTGTGGAGAGTTTTATGTTTTTTTCATTGAGACCAAGGCAGGCAACACTGAACACTTTTGAATTGACAGGAGTCACTGCTGAAGCCCAGCTAGTGTTTGTACCTGCAGCGACTACAAGGGCTGTTTGAGGATGGTGCCTGTCTTCAGGGCCCATATGGGGAGCAGTGCCAAAGCAGTAGCTGACAGCAATATAGCAGCTATAGGCAAGGAGGCAACACTGGTGAGGTCTTTGCCCAGAGAAGGGAGAGCCTTGTGTGGGTGAGATGGCAGAGTGCTATTTACAAACACTTTCACACTCTTGGCTTGTGATAAACAAATGAACCTGTGTTTCTCACAAGTCAGGAGTATGTGAATGTACTTGAAAACAGCATCTGAGGCTTCACGTGCAGCAAGAGGCTGACAGTGACTGCTCCAGAGCCTGACACAAGCACTCAATAAGGTTCTGATAGCACCCGTTCTGTTCACACTCCTGTTTTTTGCACAGCTCACAGAGCAGCAGGTCTATCCAGCTCCTTTTGAAAGCCTCTGGCTTAAGAGAAGACCTTTTTAATGAGAAGAGGGAAAGATGCTTCTTCAGTGGGAGCCCTTTAATAAACTTATTTTCCCTCAGCTATTTATTTCTTTTTCCCAGAAGATGATACTGCTTGTGGCACCAATACCTTCATTAGATATTTTTTCATGATACTACGAAATACACCTCTCTCTTGTTATATACTCCACATTCTATTAAAAAGAGTATGCTCACAGGTATAAACACAATTTTTTTTTGCTTTCATTGCTTGTGGCAGTTTACAAATGTCCCATTTTGATGGCTTGTGTGCCTGCCTTTAACTGAAAACACTTCAGTCTGATAGCCCACTAATCTTCCACTGCAGTACTGTCCACAAGTCCCAGAGAGATAATAGCACTTCCTGCCTTTTTTGTTTATGCTGGGTACCCTTTGCCAAAATTAAACTCCTGCCAAACCATGGAATTTGTAAGAACCATGGTTATTCTAAATGCAAGGGATTGTCTTGGCTTATTTTGTTATTCACCACATAGTTTTTTATGTGGAGGGTTGTTTTTTTTTTGTGTGTGGACTCTGCCTTTTCTAATGTCTTTCATATCCTTTCTTACAGCACTTTGCATTTTCTAGAAGAGGAATGCCCAGTCTTTTCTTAGCAATAACACTTTATGACTACCAACTGTATAGATAAAGAGGGTAAGATAGGAGTTTCTGCTCCAGCACTCTGTAGCTGGAGTGTTTTAACCTGTCCCTCTCTCAAACCACCATCTCAAGTATATTGTCCAATAGCTGCTTTATGGGCTACCAAACTTCTGTTTGACAAATTCTTCTTTTTCTAACCATTAGTTTAGCTCTCTAGTGGCTGTCATTTTCTTGGCCCCAAAACTTTGTTACTGCCTGATTTTTCATGAAAGACATCAGGAGACACCGAGAAGTAGGTAAAAACATTGTTTGCCTCTTCAAACCATTTGCAATCTATCTTAGAATCTCTCAGACTTTCCATCTTTCTACAAATCTAAGACCTTTCAAATTTCTGTTATGTGGTTTCATAACTGAATTTTTCTGTTTAACAGAACACCGTCTAATAGCTCTAGTGCTTCAAACCCAGGAACTATCAGAAAATAGTTTTATTCTGATTGCCTTCCTTTTTCTGGCATCCACTCCTTGCAGCAACAAAGTACTGTTTAAATTCTTTCCGTCTTCCATAATTCTGAGGCTTTCAACTGTACCCTTTTTTTTTTCACTTGGGATATTTCAAAATTTCACTTAGCTCCTAGTACCACTGTTGCTCAAGCTACCATTTAAAATATAATACAAGTCTGCTTCATCAAGTCTCTGATTAGAACTGCATACCCTGAGCTGCTGCAGAAGAAAAGTGACCTAATTGTTTCAGATGGCTGGGCCAGAGCTGCTCTACTCCCTACAAAATCAGGGCTAGAGGACATCAGAATGAACACCATTCTCCCAGCTACTATCCAAATTTCTAATCACTCAAGTCCAATGCACCAAGTTCTAATACTTCCAGCTTTGTGAGATGATTAAAATACACCTTTCATTCTTTTTGAGAAGATTTGCAGGAAAACTAAGTGAGCAGTAGTTAAACTCCTCCAGGTGCCCCTGCCCTGTCAGAGCCTGGGTCTAAAACTAGATGCTTAAATATTTATACAAAATCAGGACTAAAGGAAGCCTGACTTTTTGAGAGCAATCTGTACCCAACTGCTCACCCTGGCACAGTGTGCAAGCCACTTGTGCAGAGCAGGTCTCAGGCTGTGTCCCAGTGGTGAGGCTGGGACAACCTGTAGTGTCCTACAAAATCTGGTGCCTCAGATGTCAAGATTGGGGCACACTCTGGATTCCTCCCTGCCTGGGCACACAGAAGGCTCATGAACGCTCATTCTCATCCAAACACACAAGATGTCTGGGCAGGAGTCTGGTCACACAAAGCAGGGTTGCAAACTACACTGCGGAGCCCACCTGCCTCAGCTTTGACAAAAATGCACCACCAGCACTCTTGAAAGCCATGCGGTCTCTTGAAAATCCACACTAGACTTTAGCACCCTAACTTTAAAGCATTTAATCTTTAATAACCTTGATATTTTCACAGCAGGCCTGCTCCCCTGCTTTAGAATATGAAAGCTGCCACCTCCAATTGGGGATAAAGTTTAAGAGGATCCTGTATAGAAGCTGTAGCCAGCCCTTCACACACAATCTGTTTTTCTTTCAGGACGATTATAGAGTTTCTTGTAATGGCAGAAGCTTGTCTGATAGCTTGTTTGCCTACTTAGCTGTCACTGCTGTTCTCAGATATCAAAGGAAGTAAGTATTTGGGGCGAGGGAGGAGGAGGAAGACGGAGGGGGAGAGAGGAAGGAGATGAGTTAAGTCAAAGTGAATGGCAAAAGCAGGATTTTTTTGGTATCGGGTCTTTTGTGGGAGAGTTTTGGGTGGGTAGCTCAACATGTACCTCAGTGCTAAAGGACTAATAAGGAAGCTAGAGTTCAGTGAAGAATGAGAACCACCAAAAACACAGGAGAGGAAAAAGGGCTGCACCTACAGTATTTCTCATCTGGAGCTCTACTTTATGGAGTTTATGCTCACATGCTTCACACCAGTTCCAATGTAAGACAGTCAGCAGGCATAAGCTAGCATCTCTCTATTCAGTCAACTGGAAGACCTTTGAATAAGTTTTCTGCTGAAGCTGTAGCATGATGGTCCTGAGTGAAAAAAATATACCCACATGCTTAAAGCTTTTTCAAAATGCATAGATCTGCACAGATATTTTGTTTTTCCATCACTGGAGGGATATTATTGCCTTATCTTTGTGTAAGTGGTGGTAGAAAAAGGAAAAGAAAGGGAAATAAAAATCTTGTCTCAAATGGGGTGTCTGGTAGAACATACACAGTCATTGTCAAAGGACACAATGTATCTACCTTTAAATCAGTTCATTAAGCAATTCAAATTCCCAACTGTATCAGCCACTTAGTACTACAAGCAATTACTACACTGGCCTTTTCTATTATCTCTGAGCTCTATTTCTTTCAGCAATGTAATTATTGAAGGAAAATTTCTTTTCACTAGAGCATTCTCAAACCAAGAGATAAATCTAAACTTTTTTTTAAAATCCCTTGTCATGCTTCCAGACTCTGTTTGTAATCTCTAATGGGATATGGCATATCAGGCTACTGGAGAAATTGCTTATAGAGACAATCTTTGAAAAAAATCTAGCTTTCTCAAGACAGATCCACGCCACATGCTTACACTGAGAAGCTGAAGTCAACCAGCAGGCAAGAAGGAAATGGTGGCACAGATCTGTGCAAACCACAGGGACAGGGCCTCACGTGACATCATCTTGTGCAGCTCAGAATTAGATTGCAGCTATTAGAAGAAACTGCACTCTGGGTCACCTGCAGGAATCTCTCACATAACAAATAAAGCTATCTCCCCATACAGACCTCTTTCTCATACTACTAAAGTGCCCTTAATCTGAATGTAGCTCCAAGTCATGTGCAAATCTGCATTTTATACTTCAGTCGCCAGAATACCCCATGAACACAACTGAAGTGTAGCACAGAAGATGAAGTTTTGCTATTGCAGATGTGCATCCAGTGAAAGGGCACGCCACAGGTTCAGAACTGCCAATGAAAGGTCTGAGAAACCCCTTGTGTTGGGGTCTTCTGCACACCAGTCACAATGGGCAAGTTGTATTTGTTAGGATTGCTGTGTTGTCAGAAATCTGCCATGAAAAAGTGACCAACAGAAAATAGTAAGGGAGGGAAGCCATGCTAAGCAGACTTTTCCTACCATTTAAAGAAGGAAAAAATATTACCATATGCTATAGGGCTCTTGGATTTCTGCAGATGGTACCTTCTGTTGCACAGTTGAAAGAAAAATGGATTTCACTCCATTTTTATATAGGTCCTACAAAATGTGCACACATTCTTGCATGTCAAGCAGGTATGTTTACTCCTCTTTTTAATTTCCCACACTTATTCTACCTACCTACCAGCTGCACATTGTATTTTATACTTACCACTGTGAGACAGCACAATGCTGTGGGGCAGCCTCTGGATATGTCTACAGCTATTTAATCTCTTTATGCAAGCAGCTTCCAATCACTCCTGCTTTGGGACACTATCCTGTGCAGGCTGGAAATCTCTCTCTATCCTTTCTTTTCCACGTTGCTCTGAATTTGCTAATGATCACATTTAAGACCATTTTGTGCCAGCAGCTAACTTTTAGGGCTGCTCAGTGAATATGCTGCTTCAGTGTGGGATGAGTGGGTGGAATGTTTTCTACTGTTTTACATTTTATGGGAAAATAGAACGAATCTGGTGGTTTTAATGGTTGTGCTGTCACTAGTATGGCCACAGTGATAAAGAATAAATTGTTCAGTCTTGACAAGATCTGAATCAGTAACAGCAAGATTGCTCATTAGATTACACAGCATACGTACTCTGACTACATTCTATGTATCTGTTGTACTGTCAGCTGTTTAATTTTTTTTTTTAATTTTTGTTTTTTGGGGAGTATATATACACACACATTTTCTTTTACTTCAAGCTTTGAGGCTTGTGTCTTAGTTTATAAACAAACAGGATCCTGAAACTTGACATTTTAATTAATTGCTAATGTATAATCCTCAGTGTTCTGACTGGGACCTAGTGCCTTGATGAGAATTGCTCTATTAAGAATCACAGTATCATCATCAGAATACTTATCTGCAAAAGTCTGTGTAAAATCAATTTTACTTGCTGATTTTATTTCATTATTTTCAAACTAAGAAAGGCATTTGTTTTCATACCAAATGTTTCTGTAAATCACCTGCATTTGATGTATTAAAGCATTTACAATTTTATAACCAGCATTAAAAGCAGCCAGATAACCAACAAAAAATTTCTATGTAACTCCAAAGTGCATTAATTAGCAAGAAAATGTATTTTATATTTTTCATTAATAATGGGTTCATTAAGCTTACCAGAACATTTCTGTATTAATTCTGGGTGCTCTGCCTCTTCAAGACACATATGCAATGTCAATGTTCAGGGCTAACAGTGGATGGACAAAGAAATGTGCCATTTTACAGATGCTTTCAGCAAGGGCCTTGGAATTACCTTCTCAAAAGACAGACCGAACATGAGAGGTGTGATACTTCCTCTCATGTCATGAGTCAGAACTTAACATTTAATATTTTTCTCAAAAACATTTCAAGGCTATGAGTTACAAGTCTAGAGTTATAGTGGCAATATTTTCTTCTGGAAATAATATAGAGCACATTCTGTGATCCTATGGATGCATACACATCTTATTGTGGGTGTTTTCAGGGGAAAACCAAACAGTTACAGAATCACAGAATGTCAGGCGTTGGAAGGGACCTAGAAGTTCATCTAGTCCAACCCCCCTGCCAGAGCAGGGTCACCTAGACCAAGTCACCCAGGAACAGATCCAGGCGGGTCTTAGGTGTCTCCAGAGATGGAGACTCCACAACCTCCCTGGGCAGCCTGTTCCAGAGCTCCGTCACCCCCACTGTGAAAAAGTTTTTCCTTGTGCTTACCCTAAACCTCTTGTGCTCCAACTTGCTCCCATTGCCTCTAGACCTGTCATTGGATGACATTGAGAAGAGTCTGGCTCCATCCTCTCTATACTCACCCTTAACATATTTATAGACATTAATGAGGTCCCCCCTCAGTCTCCTCTTCTCCAGGCTAAAAAGCCCCAGCTCTCTCAGCCTCATAAGGGAGATGCTCCACTCCCTTAATCATCTTGGTGGCCCTGCACTGGACTCTCTCCAGTAAATCTCTATCTTTTCTGAATTGGGGTGCCCAAACCGGACACAGTACTTGAGGTGGGGTCTCACCAGTGCAGAGTAGAGGGGGAGGAGAACCTCCCTTGCCCTGCTGGCAACACTTCTCCTAATGCATCCCAGGATGCCATTGGCCTTCTTGGCCGCAAGGGCACATTATTGGCTCATGGTCATCCCCCTGTCCACCAGAACCCCCAGGTCTTCTCAATGACTCACACTTTCTCCTGAGATTCAGATACTGTCTTTAAGCCAGTTACCAACACATGACCCAAGTGCCACTAAACTTTACAAGAGAGTTATTTTTTCCTAAAGTTTCTGGACAGGCTCATTGCTTTCCTTCTGATATAAAAATGAATTGAATCAGCTGTCATCCCTGTTATCTGACCAAGGCTAACTTGTTTGTTTCATCAGATCGCAGGATGATGAATCATTAAGAGATACGAGACCTGTGTTTAGAAGCTGCAGATTAGTTTGCAATAATTTGTTTATTTCACTTCCTAAAGCACTGAAATACCAAAGAACTGATGCCATGCAAGTGCTTATTCTTATTTTTATCATACTGAGATCTTTGCTGATTTAGACCTTCAGAGAAACACAAAGAAATCCTTTCTGAGCAAATCAGGCACTCTTTTGAATATCATAGTGGCAATACTGGTACAACAGCTAATGAAAAATAAGGCAATGTGGTTCATGAAGGGCTTTTATCCTATGGATACTAGATTGTCAGCCCTCTGGAAATTATCTATGCTATTGCTGAATTGGGTTAAAGTTTCATTTGTTGCCAGATGCCATTGCAAGTAAACTTTTTCATGGTTGTGGTGGTCAGGAATTTGTGGCATGTTACTGCCTGCTAATGTCTGAGAACATCTCAATCCATCATGAGTGGATTAAAGAGTTTTCCTTATCTTGATAGTGGCATACTGATACTGTATTATAAAATCATCTTCAACAGTTATGAAGTATTAAGAAAGTACAAGCAAAATATAAATTCGTCATGTTTTTCAGAAGTATTCTACCACTCACTTTTTATAGTTGTGTTTGATTTATTGTATTACTGTTTGTTACTGAGAGCTTGATAACATTGCCAAGAGACTCCTGTCTTCTAAACTGTATTTACAATTTACTCATGACAAAGGGACCCTCCTTGTTCTCCTGGATATAAGCTTTGCACAGTGATGTCCTATCTCAAATTTAATGAAGCCATTAGGGTCTTTCTGACTGTAACTAAGTTTCAAGAAGAGAAGTCCCCACTCTCTGTAAACACAGTCCATTTAGAAGTAGAATGACACTCTAATCAATGAAAATTTAGTTATCTTAAATAGAACCTTTTATAATTTTTTTTTTTTTTTATTCAATAATAAAGAAAACCTCAGGATTGCCAAGTCATTCTCAACTTCATCAGAATTCACTGAAAATACAGCAAAATTCATTGCTGTAGTGCTTTGCTTCAGACTGAACCAAGAGTGCTGGGATGATAAAATGCTCCTGTTGCCTTCATGTCACCAGCACTTAATTTTGCCAAATTGATTTATATCGAGAAACTGTAAGAATTACCTGAACATAATGTTTCCCATATTGTTATGGATTGCCAAGGCATGTTGGAAAGTTGTGTGTCCCACTGATGCAATATTTTTATTTTTTCGTTTGTTTGTGGGGTTTTCCCCTACTTTTTTTGTTGTTGTTGCTGTTGTCTTGTGTTGGTTTTTGGTTTGGTTGATTTTTGGGGGGTTATGCTGTTTTTTTTTTCTTGTTTACTATTTCATCTGTATTACTACTTTTAGGTAACTTTTTGTAAACAGGACTCTTCTTTAGACTCTACAGCAGTTTGAATATGTTTCAAGCATTTCTCACTTTCCTGAATTGTACCATAACTGACAAGACTTACATGATTTCCCTTTATTAGACAAGGAGATGCCTTCAAGTAATTTATCTAGCCAAGGCAGAAGATTCAGTGTCCTAAATTACTGTGTGTGCAGAGGTTTATTACAATATCCTGTTCTGATGGCAGATAACAAGACTTATTTACCTGCTTACTTCTAACAAAACTGCACAAAAGTCTCTACTGATAACACTGTCATTAGAACAAGTCAGTAATATATTGGGGAATAATTATTCATTCTAATCTCATTTAATATATTTTACTTTTCCCCCATGGTGTCAATGTCTGTGGCTGGCAGTCTGTTTTGCATTTCACACCACATAAACATCTTAACATGCATCAGCAGGGAAGAACAAGGAGGAGACTTGGGTCACCCACAATGCCACCTGGGTTCGCTTAGTATTAAGAAATGAGTGTTTAACAGATATGCTGTGTGTAGGGGTAGGGAGTGACATCATTACAATACCACTATATGATTTATCAGCAGGTCAAACTTTACCCTCTGATCATCCTGTTCATGATTCAACTTTTTTTTTTTTTTATTAGAGTGATCATATTAGTGAGAAATTAGTTCTCCACGTTTAAGATCTTAGAATGCAGAGCCTATTATGAATGCACAGAATAATCATAAAATTAAAATTATAACCATGTAAACTCTACACTCCTGAGCAGTTAAAGTAGCTTAACACTTAATATTTAGAGATGAGACAACCTCTCTCCTCATTTAAGGACACCAGAACTGTCCTATGAATTCTGACAGCAAATTTCATTTTCCTTGACGGATCAAGTTCCAGACTAAAAAGGCTGAAACTTTCTTTTTGATTGTTGATGTTCTTTTAATAGAAAATAAACTTAGATTTAGCAACTTGCACTTATGTGAAATTTTCCATACTGATTGCAATTTTATATTCATCACAGTTGGCAGCAGTTAGTTCTTCTCCAGTTGTGGCATGGCACAGCTGGAGTAGTCACTCTGTGGGAATCCCAAGCTTTCTCCATAAATACAAAAGTATTCAACAAGATCTTCAGATAATATTTTTAAAGAAACTAAACTGCCATGGGATAATGGTCCTCAAATGATCACATAACAGGTAAAAGATAGGAAAAAAAAAAAAAAGGGTTTCGTAGTCTAAGGTGGTCACCAAAAAAGTCCCTTAGGGATGTACACTGGGATATGTCCCATTCGACATAATCAGAAATGATCTAGAAAAAAAACATGTCATGGGACATGTGCAAAAGTCAGGTCATTGCTCAACAGTGGTGCAAAAGCAAGTAGAATGCCATGACCAATAAGGAAAGGAATAGAGACCAAAATGGATTGTCATTATACAACTGCACACATTTATGGTGCACTTATGTTTTGAACATTGCATCATGTTCTAGTCCTCCCATCTCAAATCTATCCCCAGAACCATAAAGCAGAATTCTGGAAATTTGAGATAGGCATCAGACACCTAAAAATAGTAAGAGAATGGATTGAGAATGACTTGAATATAAAAACAAAGAAACAAAAGTGACCAAAAAAACCAAAAAACCCAACAATGGTAGTGCTTTCAGTAAGGTACAGTTGAACTGTGGAACTCCCTGCCAAAGGATGTTATGAACACTAGAAGTTAACCTAGATGCAAAAAAAAAAAATAAATGACTGAATACGTTAATTAGAAAGAATCTGTTCAGAACTGCCATATCTAAAATCACCACCTTTAGCTGAGAAAGTCCCTGAGCAGTGATCAGGCTGGCTTGTCTGGTTTGTCAGTTCAGATGTTCTTATGGCACATACCCATTTGAGAAGTACATTGCAATACATGATAGTATTTATGTTGAGCCATTTACACTCCAACCAACATGATTTCAACATCCTCCCCAGCCATCTGTGACACATTCCTTTTCTGTGACATTATTTTCATTTGCTGCCTTGCAGGTGTTGCTTCCTGCCTTTCAGAGACCAACCAACCTTCCTCGCAAACAGGGAGCTTGAACAGGAAAGGAGATAATACTGCCTCAAACCCTGCTTCCTGTGTCACCCCGAGACCTCCTTCCAAGAAACAGTTAGGTGAAAGCTCTCCAAAAACCACAAAAAACATCTTGCTTGATCCTTGATTGCCAGCCCCTGAAGATGTCACAGGCTGACATCAAAACTCAAGTCAGATCTTTCACCTAGTAGCAAAGCTTCTGTGAAGACCATCTACCTTACTTCTACATCTGATGCCTTCCAATCTTTGAGAAACACTATAGTGAGCAACACGATTCTGAAGCCAACACCTTATTTTCAAGATAAGTGTGCAGGCAGCTGGAAGTCTCGCTATCCTTCTCCAAGGCCAGGGGAGTTCACACAGTCACTATGACACGTATACAGGTATCTTCATTCTTTCCATTCCTAGTCTGCTTCCTAGTGCTTGATGGATGAGAGTTCCCCATAGCTCAGCTAAGCACGTCAGCCCTTCACAGTTCAGCGTGTTATCGGCATCACCTTTTCTGCTACAGGTGATTTTTATTGTTATCACATGTTAGCAAAATATATCAAGCTGCTTCAACAGAGTTCAGACTGTCCAGGGTTTAAGTAATAATTATTATTTAAATTGTTATTATTCAATAATAGGTCTTAGTAAAGGCTAAAATCTAATAAAGATTATTGTTTCTGGTTTTCATTAACAGAGCATTTTAAAATCAGGAAACATTTTTGTGTGTATTCACTTGAATGGTTTTAGAGAGTTTTAGGGCAGAGTCTCTGTTTTACTGTTCATAAAACCAAAACTCTTCAGTTGCTCATACAACATTAACAGCTTCATCAGGGATACAGCAAGCTTTTCCATGACCCAGTTCCTTCTGTCAGACCCTCAGCCTTGAGAGAATTCAAACCTTACAATTATTTAAAGACATTAAGCAATTGCTATCTTCAAAACTCTCTTTTTTTAACATTTTCTAGACAGGACCATAGTCAGAGAGGTGTCCTTAGATCCATATGAAAGCAAAAATGTGGTAGTTTCATTAGCCGAGATGAAGAAGCAAGTCTTGCTTTTGCCTTTCCATGCCATAGCATCATTCACTACTGGGGAACGGCAGTGGCATTCAGAACCATGCTGCTGGAGGAGAGGTTACACTGCCAGATAATTTTTCACATCCTCCAGACAGCTGTTCTGTAGCATGCAGAAGATGGATTCAAAGAATCCTAGGGCTAGTGACTGCCCCGATAATGCTAGAAGATGCACTTTATTCCAATAAAGAGATACTACTGCAAACAAGAAAATACTAAACATTTCTAGAATAAAAGAAGCTACTACCATGGAAGTACAGAGCAGAGAAGCTTTTGCTTCAAACAAACCACTTAAGAAAAAGCATCCTGCGTGGTTACCTGTGCCTGCAGAATTCGAAAATATTTTTTACATTAGTAAATTTATTTCTATGTAAATTATTAATGATATTTTCATAAACATAATCAAATTTAAAAATGCTTAATATAACATAACAAAATGATTGCATCTTATCTGCATCCTCATGTGAGCTGAACCGGTGCCTAGTTATGCGCCCGTATCTCTCATCAGCATGTTGCCATGTGACAAGTGAACGGCAGATCACTGCCCACAAGGACTCTTTGTCATGGCTCCCGGTGGAAAGTGGTGATAAAACTTTTCTAAAGGAAACATCATTTCATTCCTCCAAAGATGGGGAATTATGTCCGTTCCAGACACACTCCTGCATCCCAAAGAAGGAATACTCTGAACAGTAATAAATGGCTGCAGGGTTATTTCAGACAAGCATAATTAATTAGCTCAGAGGCTGAACACATCCCCAGCTGGCCCTAGGAGGCAGAGGAAGGATATAAAGGTGGCATTCCCACTTGTGTAGTTAGTCCTCAGTGTAATCTTGTTGATAGGTTGCAAGACAGAGCTCATGGGAAGAGTGCAGAAGAGAAAACTTGCAGGTGGAGAGGGAGAGAAAAACCCACATGAATTTCGAAACTGGCAGCAGCTCTGCCTGTATATCTGCACCTAGATATGCCACTATTTAGCAAGTTGTGGGTTGGGTGAGTGTTTTCTGGTGCAGAGGTCTGGCCAACATCAAGATTGGGACTGTGCCAAGGACAGTATGGCACACTGTGTGACACGCAAGACAAGTGCATTGCACTTAGACTTTGTGAGGATAATTTCTACGGCAGGTGAATGACTGTTCTGGGAAACAGAAACCAAATCCTCATCAAATCTGTAGCTGCTTTTGCTGACAGCATCTCCCATTTAACTCTCATCCCTCTTTCCCTACTCTTGATACCCCCAGGCTTCACTTCTTAAGAGATGGATGTTTCACTGCTCTCCAGTGACAGTCCATCAATCCCACAGCTGTCACCAGCCACTGAAGCAGCTCCACCTTTCTCAAATTGCAAACTCCACCCTGCAGGTTACAAAAATCAAGGAGCCTGTGAAATGCAGAACTAGTTCAAGCTTCATCCTTCCAGAAGAGGTTTTACATAGCTAGCATTCACTTTTACATAGCTTACATTCACTGCAAACTATCATTTCTCCCCTTCCCTCTCCTTCAGCCAGGGCATGAAAGGTGCAGTAGAGGCAACTGCTGTTATCAGGTTTTGCAGTATGAAATGATTGCTTCTGAACAAAAGGCAGACTCCATAAATTTATTCTTTATGACAAAACCTCAGCTTTTGTTTAGATAAGTTTCTAGTCAATAATTTAAACATTTTTTTTCCCTTGGATAGGGGAAAACAGCTTACAAACAGACATCAACAGCTATGGAAGCAGCACATTGGAGTGAATTAAAGAAATATCTTTTCATATTTGTACAGCTTCAACTCTATTTTTAGATATTTTGTGAAAAAAACTTCTCATTACTTTCTCTTGGAGAACTAAATATGATTTTTCTACTTGCCCTTTTGACTTCTCATTTGGTGAACAGGGTTTTGCTACAGCTTCTCTCCATATGCTTTGAGAAAGCTGAAAGACAATGTGCTGGAATTTTTCCATCTCGATCTATAGATATGATCCCTCAACAATGTCACAGATAAATGAGCAGCAGTTGTGGGAGAAAGCTTATGGCTTTTAAAATACTTTCTTAGTCTAAAATACAGTGGTAGTCAATCTGAAAATGTCCAGAGTTCCTGACAAAATAATAGCATGGAGCTTTGAGGTTTGGTACCCACGGCAACATATAGCTGGACATGATTTCTTGCTCATTTTAAATGAAGCTTTTACACCTAGTTTTGTTACAATATGCAAAGACCTCTCCGAAAAGCATCCAGCAGACTCATTATTTTCTACATCTCCTGCCCAAACTATTGTGTATTTGAATTGGACAAACTTTTAAAATTTACTCATTTGTAGGAATTAGGTCAACAAATATTTGCATCAGATACTTGTTAACATACTCATTAGCAAATACTTGATGCAAATAACTGCATTCTTATTTCAGAATTACTATTTCTAGCAGAATTTTGGGGGTTTAAAACCTACAGAGTTTTAGATGGAGTCATTTACCTTTAGCTTTGTGTCATTTTACACTACCTCTATTTGTTGATTCTTAAATCAAGCCTATATTGAAATGGTTCAATGTACTTTTTAAACTGCCCGGTCTTCTTCAGAATACAGCTGCATTTAAACTAAAGCCTTGAGGAGCTATTTTAATGTGGCTAATTTAGTCTATCCTTACTGCTAATAAGGACTCACAAATTAAAATTTAATTTTATTTAAATCTGGTATAATGTTGATTTCTATTTCTCCCTTATGTGTATTTTATATTCAACTATCCCCATGGCATCAACTTTTTTTTTACATCTTTGTCTCTGCTGTTTCAGTTGTTCTGCCAGAGTAATAATCCTTGCCTTGCTCCTGCCACAAGATCTTCACATTTAGGGGTTCTTGTCTTCCATTTAATTCAAAGAGCTCAAAGACAAGGCCATAACATCCAGTTCTTCTGCCCCATACTGGAAGAGGAAAATTAAAACATCATCCTGAATCTCCTTCCAGATAATTTAGGAACTACTGCTGAAAAAGCAAAAACTTTTGATAGCATAACTTTCCACATTTCCAGTGAGGCTGAGGAAATTTCCAGAACAGTACTTGTGTGCTCTGCATAGCTTTCTGCTGGAGGCCTATTCCTTATGGATAGTATACTGAACACTATGGTCTTGGAGATTAAAAATGAAGTTCTGAGATTCGAAGGCAATATAGGTATTATGGTCCAGGAGCTACAAATTATTAAGAGGAAGGTGGTAATCGCAGTTAATGCCATTCAGCATCTGATCAGATTCTGGGCAATGTCCTCCAAGCATAAATAATGCTTCTAGCCATTGCTAGTTTGCAGGATTACTACACCAGCCTCCTTTCCAACTTTGTGCCATTATTTCCCCACAACACGTCACACAAGCCATCAGATTTAATTTGCTGTGTTCAAGTAGTTACAATCAGAAACACAGAGCTGTTCAGTCTGCTTCTTGAAAAGAAACTTCTCACGTCTTGTCCTTTGTACTTTATCACTACCAAAACTATTGGCATGTCCCCATTGTTCAAGAGTTTAATCCTCAATAACTCTGTGTGTACAAGACAAATATTTGTGCATTCATGGCTGCCTGAGTGCTACCTATCTGTCTGCACATTCATCTGTATTTGCATTTGTGAGTTGTCCCTGCATTTCCCAATAATCTCGTCCTCTCAAACAGAAAAATAAAGATATCCTATCAGCTAAGCATCAGGATAGTAGCGGGGAAATTCATAAAGAGATAGTCTGAAGGATACCCATGGATGGCTATAGGAAATAGCAGGCAAGAGATGGAAGATTTACAATCAAAAGCTAAAAAAGACCCAAGCAAAATGTCTATGAAAATGTTTATTGTATGAAGAGGGAAACCATTACCCTAAACTTTGAAATATTCTATGCAACACAGAACCTGATTTATAAGAACTCTAAACAGGTCTCTACTTTTCTAAGTGATGGACTTCTTAAAGCATTATTTTACAATTTGTTTTTCATACAGACTAAACAGACTCTGAAGCAGAGTGTGTTTTACAACCCACAGCCTAACCATCCTTCTACAGCAACCAGAAATTTTCCTTCTGGCAGCTTGCCACTATATGCTCTGTGTACTTTTATAAAATAGCTGGCAGTTTCTTCCATGACTAAAAAAACCGAAACAGAATAAATGAATTTTCCATTTATCCTCAGAGTGAACCTGTTGCAAGGACAAAGGTTTGATGTAGGAGGGGTTGCTGACCACTCCTAGGAATTATACATTGCCTGGTGAACTGTGCAACTGAACCAAACAGATGTTGATACCCTATCAAAGAAAACTAAACTAACTCAATGATAACAAAAATAGATGGTTTAACTTAACCCTGCCAGCAGAGTCCTGTGAACTACAGAAAACAATTCTGCCTTAAAGTTCCTGAGATGTTCTGATTCTTAAAATATTACTGGAGCAGACATGATATGGTTTCTGTAGAATCTCATCCAGAACTTCGGATGTCTCCTCAGACATGCCCCTAATCAAGGAAAACAACCTGACCTTCAGTAAGGCAGCATGCAGGCACCAGCACAGCAGTGTGCCAAACCACCTAAACCCTGCTTCTTTCTGTGACAAGGAGCTTGCAACAGAGAAATGAATTGAATCCTTCCAGCAAAGGGTGTCACCAATGTGATTCATTCAGGTTGGACATAACTGAATGGTTGACTCAGAGACCTCTAAAAATACCCACTCACTCAGAAAGCAAAGGTTTTAATTCATACGACATCCTTTTAAGCTAATATTTAGCTGATCAACAACATGTAGAGGAAACAAGGGCTTCTGTATGCTGTGTAACAGATAGCACAGAACAGAATTTCTGAACACTTGATTTTTTTTTTTTGTGGTAACCTTGTCTGTGGCAAATCTTCAGAAGAGCTCTCCCTGCATTTTAACCACACCTCTGGTATATTTCACTTAACATAAACATCCCCTTTGCAACTCTACTGAAAGTATATTTAATTCCATGTTGTGAACTGTCATATTATATTGCTGAGCGACAACTGAATTTAACCTCAGAATTAGCAAAGTTTCAACTATGGCTCAAGTACAACTTGTATAGCTATTTAAACACTTGTATTTATTAGGAGAAGGGGATCAATGTCTAACAAAGAATATTACAGAAACACAAGACCTTTGTAGAGAAGATCCTGCCTCCCACCCTCTCAAAATTTTGTACCAGTTTCAACCCCAAAGGGTTGAAAATAAAAAGCTTTTGTATTACATAAAGATGCCAACTATGCTTAATACAAAACATAACTTGTCAGTGTTTTAAATTATCAGTAGATCAATTTGTCACAGTGTAGGGTGGTCCATCCACTAGATGAAAGACAGATGCTCTTTATTTAAACCCTCTCCCTTCCCAGGAAGGAAAGAGAAAGGGAATAAGGGAGAGAGACTGTGGATTAGAAAACTAAAACAGTTTTAATGAAATGTATAGAAATACATACAAACCCAGTATTGAACCCACACCCCTGATGGCAATTGCATCACCCTCTATCCTGTGAAACAGGCACTGGGGAAGTTCTAGACTGGACTCAGTGGCAGATAGGAATCAGATTCAGGAACATATGGATCAAGTTCAAAGGCAGAATGGACAGAGTCTTCCTTGGATGCTGGCCATGGAGAAGAGAGCTTGACCCTTGTGATCCCTCAGCTTTATACTGAATATGACCCATATCACATATAGGATGGAACACCTTGTTGGTCATTTTGGGGTCACCTGTCCTGTCTGCTCCTCCCCATGTGTGCAGCCTTTCACTTTCTGCATCCCAAACATGGCACAAAAGATTTAACAGTGACCCTGGTCTGCAGGATACTAAGCACTGGTAGTAATTGTAAACATCAAGCATTATCACTGCTAGGAACAGACACTGTCTGCAAAAATATGACATTAACTTCAGAAAGTGCAGCTAGAAGAGACTGTGCTGGAATGTAAAATCACTGAATGGAATTATTTCTGTTCTAACACAAACCAGGACACAATTATACATTATTCCATACTGAATGAGTTACCTTCCTTGCTAAAGGGTGTTCAGTATGCCAAGGCAGCCATGACTTTTGCTATGATCCTTCCAAATCAGCCCAGAAGCAGAGATATGGTGCTTCACCTGTGCGTGTGGTGCTGCTGTGACTGCAGATGCTTATCCACAACAGCTCTGGGATAGAGTTGTGTCTCCAGGCACTTTTGCCTGGATAACTCAGTCTCTGTGGCTGCTGGTTTCTGCCCACACAGCGCTACCTGCTCCCTTGAAAGGCAAAATGAAGGCTTGAGCAGAAGGGGGGGGGGGGAGAGAGGGGGAGAGAGAGAGAGAGAGAGAGAGAGAGAGAGAGAGAACACAACAAGGGGTTAATAGATTTACAGGCCAGTATGAAGAGAATTGGCTGATGGTGTTGAGAGTGCTGAAGAATACACGAGAAGCTAGGAGTTGGAAAGTGGTGTGCCAATTACAGACTTAATGTGGCTGATTTCAAGTGGTGGTTTAAACACCATCTGATAAAAGACTAATGGGAGAATAACTGACTGGTGAGGTTTGTTTGGAAGGCAGCACACAGAGAGAGAGAGAGGATAGATGAGCCCTGATCGTCATGCTTCGGTGAAAGAGACAACTACTGTTAATCAGGAGCTGCCTGGCAATGATGAATATATTAAAATCACTAAGGGCACATTACCTTCCTCCTTCCATCCCCCTAGAGAAACAGGTGGATTTCTGCCGTGGGTGCTCTTAGCAAGTTTCCCAAGGGTTTTTGCATTTGTAAGATACCACCTTTATTGAAGATTTGTCTGCTGAGAATTTGGCCTTGTCTCCTCCTAACCATAGAGGTGCCTGAAATAAATCCAAGTAACTCCCATTAAAAGGGCAGGTCACAGATCTGATGATGTGTAAAGATGAGGAGCAAACAAGCACAAAGAAAATTACCCTGACTCTCACCCTCTCCCTTCATTCTCCGTTAAAATAACAAGCCAGTCGCAGATGTGCAAAAAAACCCCACTGTCAGCCTGTTCTTCTCTAGCATGCAAGTTTTCCCTTTCTCATCTTAAAATACTGGCAAATATTTTTGTTCAACGTTAATCTTGCTCCATGACCCAATTTCCACCTCCTCCACAATTTAGGATATTTTGTCAGATGTCAGTAATTTTTATGAATTAAAGTAAATGTCAGAAGAGAATCTGATCCTCCCATCACTCTCAAAGAGCTGAAAATAAAACCCCATATGTAAGGTTATAAAGCTCAACACTCCTCTTCGGAAAATTGCTAGAACAAGTTCACTTAACAGCTCCACCTTTAAAAACAATGTTTCCAGAAACCTTTCTGAATTGCCTCAAACCAAATCAAAGAACAGCACAAGCTATATCCCAATATTGTTTTCACAAATGTTTTTCCCCTAACAGCTTCAGCCTGCACACTCATTTTAACATCAGCCCCTTGATGTTTTGTACTTTATCAGATAGATTTGTCGAAGTCTTGAAAGAGAATTTTAAAAGTCAAGCTGGTTTCAAGCTGAACTAACTGTACTGCATTGATCCCAAGCCTTATGATGGGGTAAAGAAAGAAAATTATTTCACGGTTGGAGGTACAAAGCTACAGAAAAAGGTGTGACTTCAAACCCACTCTTAGTAGTCTGATGGGATAGAAATGAGCTCTCTCTCATAAGTCCTGCTTTTTAATTATTCTCGTTTTTCTTTCAAACCCATTTCCACTCCACAAATTGCAAGGAAATTGCTTTCCGTAACTGGACAAGAGCCTTGTACTTCTTAATTACTTGTCCCCTTAAGGACAGTTTTCTCCCTGTGCATACTTTCTGAGATGCAGAACAACCCTCTTCTGATGCCTGCAGATGATTTCCATGGTCTGACTTCTGGTCCGTTTTGATATTAGGGAGGAGAAAAGACTTAGTAATGGGGAAAAGAGGAAAATCTAAAAGACATGTTTCTCTAGACAGTGTGACAGGACAGAGGCACAGATGCAAACAAGAATTCCAGCTCTGCAACTTGTGGGGTGTTTCCCTCCCTTCTGCCCTTTAGTATAGTAAACCTTATATGCAGCCCTTGATTTAAAGCACTCAGAGGAACCAATCGTTTCAGGATTCTTCAAGACACCATAGCAGGATCAATTACTACAGCAATGAGATAATTATCTTTCTTCTACATAACTGTAGCTTCCAAATGCTATCAGAGATCACATTTTGAAATAAAATACAGATTTTGAAATTCTCATTTAGTAGCATTAGACTACTGGTTCTGAAAAAACCCTGCAAATCTGCAATACCAAATGAACATTTCTAGTCTCAAGATTAATTATGTTAATAGTCTAAACAAAACTAATCTCCTCTTAACTCAAACAAATTAGCAATTCCATGTGGCTCATTAATCCCTGCCTCTTCATCTGAAGAGGCCATGCTTCATAGGACCAATGTATGCAAAACAATAGCATGCCATGAATATTTCAGACTGGAAGTGCTGAGAACAGTAGAAGAAGTGCCCGATTTTATCCCAGGATATACCACTAAATGCCGTGATCTGCAGCAATCCCATTGAGATTAGAATTTGAAATTTAAGAAACAACCATGTATTGCACTTTTTGTCAGAGAGAGCTTCTTCCACCTGGACAAAAGAGGAAGGAACCAAAGTATCTGCAAATCTAATAACCTTGCCACTGATACTCGTTCATTAATAATAGTTAAAAAAACTCTTGCTGACAGACCTTCACATATGCTTTGAGTAAAAGAGAATAACTGAAGAAATTTATTCCCAATCCTTTCAGTCTTCAGAGGCTGGACCATCCCATCTCTACCAGCTCACCCAGTCACAACTCCCTGAGAAAGGAGCAGCCAAGTCTTGGGCTTACCTCCAAAACAACACTGCCTATGTTTAATCTGTTTACACTGAGGATGTGTCTTGGTTACAATCCTCAGCCATCAGTATCAATGCAAGCAATAAACGTGGACCAGTTGAAGTGCTGCTTGGGATAGCCCAATGTTTACAGCATAATTAAGTTATACTTGTGATAATTTTCAGTACTTATGTGATCACACACAAAATCTATGACAAAGCAAGGAATTGATTTGTTCATTGTATTAGGCTTCAGGATCTAGCCTGGATATCATCTCCCTTTCCTCATAATCCCTCCTGCTTTAAAATTACTTTACTGCTCTCTTAAGGTATTTGATCCCTGAGGCCTGAAATCCTCAGTGTGGGTGCCACTGCTCACAAATCAATTGCTACTGTCACATACGATATTGATTCCTACTATGCAGTGCCTAGGAGCAGGAGACACAAAAATGCGAATTTCAATTACTAAGCAAAACAGAAGATTTATTTGTGATTAGATGACAAGAAGAAGATTACAACTAGCAACATGCAGGGGAAGGGAAAAAGAAAAGTATGTCCTCAATTTGCAAAAGATACAGCAATTTATGTAGATACTGGATACAGACTTTATTTCTCAATCTATACTGTTGAAACAATTGGGATATATACGTATAACTAAAGGAATATACACACATAGTTGCAGCAGAACATCATATTCCTATGAATTCAATTCAAACTAATGAGAGAGAAGCATTACAGGGTGATTTTCAAATTCATTCCCTCGAATTCTTCTGTGCTACACAGATTTTGATTAATTTTAACTAGCTCCTGTTAATGCCCTCCATCATCCCTGTGTCCAGGCACCTCACTGGCATCATAGAATTTAGTCTGACAAAATGCTCCCATGTGGGAAGTATATCTCATATTAAACACAGGGATATGACTGGAGCTGAAATAATAGGTGTAAGAACCACAAGTGAGGGGGGGTCTATTGGCAGAGAAAAGAATCACATCTAGGTCTTCAAGTGCCTGACATCACCCTCTCTTGCAGGACAACCCACATGAGAAGAACCACATCATCTCCTGGCAAAGAACCGAAAAGCAATTTTTCTTTTCCATGTTTTGGTCACTGCAGTCTCTGACATTTTTTCAGCCTTAGCTCTCTCAGCAACAATGACTTTCTCTTTGAAGCCCAGTTTCATGATGGCTGGGCTCAAAGGACCTTGTTACATCATACATCACACTCTCACCTTTTCAATGGGATATTGACGTTCACCCAATCTGCAGTGACAACACCACCCCAGAGAGGGTGACACCAGAAGCACAAAGGAGAAAAAAGCCTCTCTGCCTTTGGTCCAGCCTGTGGTCTTTTCAGTAACAGGTGTGGCACGGGGTTGTTCCAGTTCCTCCAGCTCTGCCTGAGCCGTGGCAGGAGACACAACTGCAGCCCCCGCAGGCTGGCTGCGACAGCAGTACCCCCTGCAGGCGAGCAA
>JANHGL010008775.1:113764-129893 GCA_024611195.1 Ceyx melanurus
AGACACCGGCATGTGTGACCAGCTAATGGTAATGACTCCTGCGCAGATGGCTGCACCTCCATCTCATCACAGATATTTCCTATCTGTGGTTCAGTCCACTTAGGGTATGACTGTAAGGGCTGCATTTGGATTCCTCATACTGCGGGGAGAAGCCTCGGTTATGTTACAGACAGGAAAGGGATAGGGTATGAGGTGGCAAAACCAGAGACAGCAGTGACTTATTGACACCACTGCACCAACCACTTCCATCAGCAGCAATGCATGGGCAAGAAGCATTAAGAATTGTCCAGAGCAGACAATGCAAGTGGGTATGTCCTCTTGGTTCTTGACATGGCGACAGGTGCAATTCCTGCCTTTGGTTCACATGTCACACCAAAAGCCTTTTTCTAGAATTTCCTGTTTCTTGATGGAGAGGGGAGACTGTTCCTACATCCAAACTGTACTGCTGGGATGGGGTAAAGCAGGGAGATCCACAGAGGTTGCAGGGCATTATTCACAGAAGCAGATGCACTTAATTTCATGTTTTTCCTTCTGCTGGTTAAATACACTTCAGCTCTTACTAGGATAAAAAGTACTCCAGGCAGCTTTCCCACAGCTTCCAATTCAGCTCGGAGCACCACTATAGGAGTTGCAATACAATGCTGTGAAGGGCAACATCTGAGTCACAATAGATAAAAAAAACAATCTGCACAGCCTCATATTTTCCCCTTCCTTTGCACTCCCCTCAGCCTCTTTCTCCAGTTTAGCCAATATATTTCTAACTAGAAACTGATGCATAAAAGGAAAGGGAGATTGATTTCCTGTTGTATGCCTTCCTTGTTTTTTAAATAACATTGATTTTTTTTTTTCTCCCTTTTTTGGACTAGTAACATCAACAATATACTCGTCAATCACATTTAGGAAAATACAATATTTGCATGCCATTGCAGATCCTTGTGCTGGCCCTTGAATTGCAACATGAGTTGAATTTATTTCCAAGACTGTTAGAGCACAAAGAACATTCTCCTGAAGTAACTCTGCTGGAAAATTACGTGCAGGACATTGCTTTAGAAATCTAGAGAGGGCTGCATTTTAGACTTCACTTTTTCCTTTTAAGACATCGTTGATATTAATTAAGACTGAATCTTATGTGCAGAAGGGATGTGATTTGCAATTGGAATAGATCAGATGCTATTCCCAATGGCATCAAAAATATTCCCCCTGCAGCTTCAGTGCATAGGACAGATAAAATCTTAGACTTTTTTTAGAGTCATTACCCCAGGTTGACCTCTACAAGAAGATTTTAGAAGGGTAATTCCCACCTTTATGTAACTTGAAGTAACTTCATTCAAAAAGCTAAATTTCATTTGTTACAGGTTTTGTTGGGGTTTATTCTACTATATAAGTGTCAGGTTCCCTGATCAGCTGCATACATTGTGCAGATGCACAGAGAAGATTAAGAAGGGGTGAAGTCTTGTCATGGGAGGGCTTCAGACTATGACACACAAGTCTCCATGAATTTCAAATGGCTTTGACTCAGACATTCTGCATTAGGTATGCCACAGGCCCAAAGTGGTTCCATCAAGCTCTGGGTCAGTTTTCAGCAATCTAACATCCCTGGTGGGACTCCATGTCATCCTTAATATTCTTCCTCTGCAATCCTTTACTTCCAAACTAAGTCTTGTAACAGGAAAGGGCAGAAAGGGCAAGGTGAGTTGAGTTTGCCCTTCTGGAATGACTCATTCCTCCGATCACAAAGAACACTTAAAACACACTCATTGACTTCAGAATATCCAAGCCAAGCAGGTTAACAGAGAAGTAGGCTCCTTGCTCTTTCAGGAATCATTAAAAGAAGTCCTAGCTGTTGCCCAAGATGAGCAGTTCTAAGTTCTGCAAGGTGATAAGTAAATCCTATCAAGTGCATAAAATATGCATAAAAAGTTAAATAAATTCTATATCAAAAGCTTCATAAATAAGCACCTCACCTCGCCAGGGCTCTTTTGGCACACTGCAATCAGCAAGAGCACAGGCTGGGTCAGAAAACTATTTCTTGAATGTAAAAATCAAACAGCTTGGCTAAGGGAGTTTACAAACTCCACTGGCTTCTTGGACAGAGCCCATCAGTCCTCTGTTAAGGGAGTAAGGCTCAGCCACAGCTCACCAAATTCACAGGCAGTGCTAGGAGAGCACATAACTGATTTGGACCCAAGTGGCTCAGCCAGTGGAATTTAACATGAACAATCTGCGGGAGTGCTGCCTGAAAAACTGCCAGCTCTTTTAACCCAAGCAGCAGGGTTTATGCACTTTGTGAACCTCAGTCCCTCTTCCAGAGTCCAGGACCAGCAGTCTATGGTTCACTTTTTGAAAAGGACCTTGAAGTGGGCTTTGCCGTCATCCAGTCTTTGTCCTTTTGAAACCCAAGCAAGTATGAATCAGAAAAGTTAGATCTAAGTGCTGGATGCTCTGGAAAAAATTCTACCTTTACAGTCTGCAGCCAGCAAGTATTGCAAAAGTTCAAAAAGGCCTTGCCAAATGCTTAAAATACATAGCTTAATTTGATCCAGAGTGACACTTAGCCTATCATCAAGGATCCTTGCAAAACAGACTTGCTAGATCAAGACTCTTTTGAGACAGAGTCTGAGAAAGAAACATTTGCAAAAAGCAAATGGCACAATAGATATTAGAGTTTCATTCCAACCAGACATGTTGCCAGAAATATGGTTTCTTGGCCACACATCACACAAACAAACAATCAAAAGAATGGACTTTTTTTTTTGAGAGAGGATTTAAGGCTTTGATACTGGATGCAAAGCTAGTTAAAGTCATTGCCACACAGACATTGCCAATTCTCCACACTGTATGCATATGTATACAAGTAGTGTAGTCACAGGGGCTAAAGTGCTAAAAGTCAATACCCCACTTTTGCAGAATTGTTTACTTCAGAGGCACAGTATGTTCTCCTGACAAGGAGGGGTTATACTACTCATGATTAGAAGTCTCTCAAAAATTGGGTATTGCAGCTTTTACAAAAATTGGTCTCTGACAGCACCCAAGTTATTTAATAGCACTTGGCATATTAGTAGCACCCACAGTACTAGCAAGAGTGTGACAGTCATTGCTAAATAATCTGTGTAGTTTTAGCAGCTAGCAAATATTTTGCTGCTGTCCATCTGCAATCTCTATACAACATGCTTCACAAGGATGAAGAATATTTTCCAAATCCTTTCTCTCAGCTGTGCCACTTCCTTGTGAGATGGAACTACCTAGTATTGGTGGAAAACCCTTTTGCTAAGGGAAAAGGCTCCTTTTCTCATAAGCTTTACTTTTAACTTAGTGAGCAATCCTCATTCATAACACAGTCTGCACTTGTCCCCATCTATACAAGTTTAGCTGTTAGACAGAAATTAAACAGTATGTTTTAAGGAGCTCCCACTTTCAAGGTCATATGGCTTCAAGCAAAGTCCATTAGGGAGACTCTTGCAAGGCTGAGTGAATCAGGATCCTTGCCTAAAGGCCTGCACTTTATCTGTTTGACATATATGCATTGGTAGGTTCAAGACATACATGATACAGAGGCAAAGTAGTGCACACTTTACTTTCCCAATGTCACTGGGAAACGCTCCATTTAGCAAGACTTGAATCTATTTCCTTTTGCCTAAGGACATCCTGAAGCCTGTGTCTAGCCTAGAAGATTAGGATTTATTTTCTGAGATCACATAGCAAATATTCTCAGTTCACAGAGTCTTTCCACTGATGACCAGACTCACCATAGACTCCAGCACTTGATACTGACAAAGCTGCACTGAAAGCCTTGATGAAGTGCTAAGCAACAAATCCACCCACCTGACCTATAGATAGCCACAAATTAAACAAAAAGGTGAAAGGACATGAAGGATACCATTCTGTGAAAGATGTAGTTTTTAAACAAAAAGCTAATTTCTTAGTAATAATGCTTCTTGGGTGAGTATTGTGGGTTGTGGTTCAGACCGAATGAAGATGCATTTGGATTCTTTTTTTTTTTTTTTAAACTTAAGACACTAGACAATAGACTAACAGCATTCCAGCATGGGTTAAGAGAAGCCATAGTCTGACCTTTGCAACCTGCCAATTGACCAAACTGCATAAAAAGCAAGTCATAATATTTTCAAACTGAAGCTCTTGACAGCAGTTTAATAGTACGAGCCATCTGACCGTGAGCTGCCCTTGGATCCTCACAGGAGTCATGTTAGCCCATCACCGGCTTGGACAGTGGTACCAGACTTTCAGACTTGACCCACTTGGGCAAGTCGGCCAATGCACTTACACAGAGGATCAATGGCCCCTGGAAATATTACTTTGCTCATTGGAAGATATATTTATACTATTGTGTGGAGTCAGCTGAGCTTACTCAGGGCTGGAATAAGGCAGGAAAAGACTCCACCACGATGGTTGTGTTTGTGTCTGAATCTACTGCTACCAAGCCAAGCTGGGAGACCCAGCACTGCTCTCCCTGGTGGGGAAGCCTTTCCAGCTCAGACCCCCAAACTATAAGGCTTGTGCTTGATCAAGTCTAGAGAGCAAAACATTTTCTTTGTTGGAAGCATCACCCACAGGGAGAATAATCTGCCTACCAGGGGGCAGAAAACTGCCTGTGCAGTGTCACAGGAGCCAGAGCAATAGTTATCTCCTCTGTGTCCACCAGCCAAGCAGCACTGTGACACTCACATTCAGGAGGTTCAGTCCCAAGGGGGATTGAATGTTAGCTGGAAGACAAGAGTCCTTTAAGTGAAATGAAAAATTCAGCTTATTTGCTTTGCCCTGCTGGCCTCCTCTCCCCCTCCCTCAGTAACGTGACAGGACACTCTTTGGAGACCAGGTGCTCCTTGACAGCTAGTGACATGATTTACATTTCCATGGCATATTTCACACTAATAGATGCCAAAGGACACTTCAAAACATCTTCCGTAGAGAAAGTCTTATACCTGTGTTAAGATAAAATATTGCAGCACACTATTATCGCACAGTATCCTTATGACAAGCTGCAAAGATGGGTATCAAAGAGAGAATTTTGGTGGGGAGAAGGCAGTTTCTTACACTAGTTTTGTCCAGAACTTCAAAACCAATATAATTCTTGTTCTGAATGACATAGAAATAAATCTTCATGGCTACAAATTTTTTCTATCTTAGTAGATAATGTGTCCTGAAGCCAAAATCATACAGAGAAACTGGAATTAATAATAAATCAAAAATGAGTTCCACTTACTGGGTCAGTCTTCACCAAAACCTATCATAACCTATGTCTTCCCTTCAGCACTCTCTCATCAGGCTCATAATGACTTGTGATGAGATCCCAACCAGTTCAAGTCAACATGTCCGGATGCAGAGGGCTAACCCTCTGCTGACGTACACCGACAAGATGTCACTGAAGTTGGTGAAGTGATAGCAAGTTGCAATAGCCGAAGATATGTCACATAAGGTAATCAGACTTTAAAAGAAATGTGATGGCAAGAGTCCTAAACGTTTTCAAAACACTGCTGTCAGAACAAATCTCAGAGTACAAAACCCTTCTTCGAGAAGTCGTCAGACCCAGATGGATTGTTGGTTTATTTTATCCTGCCTGGAACACTGTACACTCATCTCTCCCCCTTTCCACCTATTATTATTATTCCTGTACCCTGAAACTCTACTGACAAGAGTCTCTGGTATCACATTGGCCGCAAAGCTTGGCTTAAAACCAGCCAAATACTTTGCTGAGCTTTCTTTCTCCACCTGCCTTGGCTGCTAAAGCTTTAACTTAAAACATTTATTTTTCATTAAGTCTGTGAACTGGGGATTTTCAAGAGACAGAAAAACAACCTGCAAAAGGCAATTAATAACATATGCCAGCACTCCCAAACCTGTTCAGAACACTTCATTCAACAAGGCGTTGAGACAGAACAACAGCAAAGTTGCTAAATAGCATGCGGCAAAGCAAAACCCAGGGAAAAGCACAATAATAACCTGCATTTCTTAGCATCTTTTATCCAAGGCACTTTGCAGACATATGTGCTTATTATACAGGGATCATTCATCTAAGTCTGAAATATATCTGGCTTCAGATCAGAACTAAGTTATATAACAGGACATAATAAAACTATATAGCAGAGTCAGAAAAAGGAAAATTAAGAGTAACTGTTCTAGTTGAATTGCAGAACAAATGCCAAGTCAGTAGAACTCTACTTTCTCTAGGTGAAATTTAGTGGAACATCAAAGATTGCTTTCAAACCCGTGTAGAAAATATTGCAGTACCACTAACAACTAAGCTTTTAAGTTTACCTCTAAAGGAAAATCCAGTACCTCTGGCAGCAAAAATGCCTTGACCACAGTCTTGGAGAGGGCCCAGGTGTTGCCTAGCGAGTCATCAACATTAATTCCTGAATCACCTGCATTTCCACAAAGGGCTCCCAACTGAGTATCAATCAGTGAAGATGAGTATGTCTCAAGAGCCAGCATGATTACAGCCCCAGCACAAAGCTCCTTCTAACACTTCTGTTAGGCCAGGAGCACTTGGTATCGCTAAGAGAGGTCAGTCAGGACATGGGATGCCCATTCTTAGTCTAAAAACTGTAGTTAACAGATTGATAGAAATGAACTCACCCATACACCAGGGGGATTGCATGGAGCAGGGAGGGAATGTGTGTCTCACCGTGGACCACAGTGGCTAAGTTACATGACACACCTAGGTACTGGAGCATGGATACTTGCACAGAGGTTGCTGACAGGCCACCACCCTCACCCAGGAGCTGCATTTTTGTTATTATTCATACAGAGACTCACTGCTGCATTCTAACATCACAAAATTCATGTTACAGGCAGGAACCTTGCTGTCAGGTGTCTCTTCATTTTCCTCATTGTCTGTGAGTGCCCAGCATTCCCGTGTTTGCATCATAACAAATGTCACCATTTTCCTCAGGAATTTCTGGTGACAGATGCCTGAGGGAGTCAGCTCTGCTCAAAAGCCTTAATTTTGTTTGCTGTTTAAGTCTCAAAGGGCACGCAGTTGTTATTGGTTCTTGTTTGGAAGCTTTCCTTTGCAATCAAAAGCTAGAAACAGTGTAACATTATCTTTGATACTGCAGAGCCTTAAAGTATTCCACAGACTAAGGGTAATAACCCTTCAACAGGGCTTTCCTTTGTCTTGCAATACACAGCACTTCTCAGTGCATCACGGCACTGGAATCACAACTCATCACACAGGTAGCCCCATAACTACACTTCCAAAAGGCTTGGAAGGTGACAGAAACTTAGGACAGTAGAAATACAAACTGGAATTCACCCTTCTTCCCACCTAGAGGTTGGCCAGGCAAACCAATCTGTGTGTGCTACACAAAAATCTTTAAGGGTGAGAAGTGAATAGGGTGGCGTGTCACCCAAAACCCAGGATTTACCACATGATGAGGATGATGAGGAACTGCTACTGGCTCAAAGACGTGTGTCCCCTGCTGCAGTGAAACCACTTTCTGCCACTTTCATCTCTCTCTGTCATAATTTATGCTGGGATGGAGTTAATTTTCTTAATAGCCAGTACAGTGCTGTGTTTTGGATTTAGTGTGAGAATAATGTTGGTAACACATTGATGGTTTAGTTGTTGCTATGTAGTTCTTGTCCAAGTCCAAGGACTTTTCGTGTTCCATGCTCTGCCAGTGAGGAGATGCACAAGAAGCTGGGAGGGAGCACAGCCAGGCGAGCTGGCCCCAACCAGCCAAAGGGATATTCCATAACACAGAACATCATGCCCAGTATATAAACTGGGGGCAGATAGCTGGCAGAGGCAGATCACTGCTTGGGCATCAGTCAGGGGATGGTGAGTAACTTGTGCTTCACTTGTCTTTCTTGGGTATTACCTTTTTTTTTTTTTAATATCCATTTTCATTCAATTATTATTATATTTTATTTCAATTATGACTGCTCTTAGCCCACAAGTTTTACTACCCCTCCAATTCTCCTCCCAACCCCGTGCAGGGAGGAGTGAGCAAGCAGCTGTGTAGTGCTTAGCTGCTGGTGGGGGTTAAACCACACTGCTGTCCTGGCCTCTTCCAACCTCATGGCACAATTACACTTAGGCTGCAGACATACTTGCCCTCTTTTCTTTACACAGTCTGTTTCTCTTCCTCATTTACACAGGTATATTACTTAAGTGAATATTTTCTGTGGTTAAAATTATATCCACAGAAATTTTAGACCTGTAGTCAAAGCTGATTTGACTAGTCTGAATTTGCCTTTGAAGAATAAATAACATGTGAATCAAAGGTCTCACAACTGAAGACTGGAAATCTCCAGCTATGTCTTAAGAGACTCAATCTGGAGGTGAGAGCCCTTCCAATTTAAAGAAAAAGGAGAGTATTGAGCAACTATTGTGTGACTTTCACCCCCAAATCATCCTACAATTTCTCATCTCCATGTGGCTTTTTTTGTTCCTAAAAGCCATCTCTAAGCTATCTGCTGTGGCATACTAGCCTGAATGCAGAAAATACTTCCCCAAACCAGGGAGCTTACTGGGACAGGCTCAAGTCAGTCAGCACAAGCTGATAAGGAATAATTCCATACAGTCTATTCTGCAGTCTCTAGCCCTGGGACACTAATCCAGAGGCTAATAAAGCACTAATCCCTTGCTGATCCACAGGCTCCATTTCCCCTGCTCAGCCCCACATCACTACTCTGGGTTATATCTGCTCTTACCACCCTCAGGTTCCATGCTCACCTGTGTGACATCATTATAGACACCTTTCAGGACCCACCTAACAGTGTCACTCATATTTAGTTACTTCAGCCTTGTCTCTTGAATTATTGCTATCCCAAAGCACAGGCTATTTCATTTGCTTTGTAAACTGGTGGGGTGGATATTATCTCAGAAATGCCCCTGGTGCCCCAGTACAGGAGCTGCTTCTGGTTCCTGGGGAGCTGCTGAGAGACAATATGGGGAACACTATCACTTTCTGAAAAGAATTCCCTCCTCCCCAGGCACTCTGGCCTACCCCAGGACAGGTGATGCACAAATCAGCCAACAGGAGGTCCTGGTTACAACATGGTAGCCTCAGTTTACTCTGTCAGATGCTCATTCATCTGGAACAAGAAGCTGTAAGTCATGCCATGGACCAACCAACCCTCTGGTCCAATTAATCTTCCTATAAGCACCACTGGCAGCCAAAAGTAAGGAAGGAGCAAGGGAAGGAGATGTGCAGCTCCCTGGCAAAGCATTAGTCTGCCATCCCAGGCCAAGCTCTTTACAGTTCTGGGCACTACCAGAAGCTACAGAGGAGGTAAATGATGCAGAAACATTGATCTTCTGTGTTAGTCCTATTATGCTCCTAATAAATAGGAATTGACTGAGGAACCTAGGCAGAGAGCTTAGCACACTATCAGTAAGTATTATTTATTTGAAACTCCTGGATTTTCTCAGCTACCTCTCACATGTCCAGCACGTAAGTATCTTTCAGATATCCTGCTTTTGGTGTTTTTCTGGGGCAGGGAGTTAGTTTTACAGTGTGCTTTCATTTAACAATGATCTGGAACTTAGTTCCAAGCTTGCCATTTTTAAATATAATCTGATGTTCTTTGAATAAGGTGCTGTAAGTTAGGCATTCCAAACAGGCTGATATAGGGAGAGCTGAAGTGTTGTTTCCTTTCCACCTTTGAAAGGGTTCACCTATGGCCCTCTGCTAGAGTTCACCCTGGGACACAAGAGCCAAACAGAAAATAAAAAAGGAGCCATTAAGAGGATATAGGAAAAAGATACCAAATGCTCTCAGCACCCATCAACTTGTAAGCACAAATTATTTGTTTGAGCAGGTGTCTCAGGATGTAGAACACTTTTACTAGCAATGAGCAAAAGGGTTGCAGGGGACATTACTTGGTAGGCTGTCAAACACTCTTGAGCTGTCTCCCTTGATTTAGGAAACAAGAAAGGCTCCTCATCTTCCATATGGATTTAACTTCTCAATTTTTTAAAAGCAAAGCTGTACTTAAAGAGATCTGCCTGCTTCAAATCACAGATTCATGAAACAATAGCCACAGTGGTCACTCCAGTTAGTAAAGTGCTATTTAGAGTGGACTAAGCAGCTGACTACAATAATTATCCATCTGTCCTTCCTGCATCCCTTTCATCTTCCCCTCCCTCAAGATGCCAAGGAAAATGGATGCACTATCAAGATTAAGAGGTTGGGGTGCTTCAGCTGGTTCTTCCCTGCTCTCTAAGAAGGAATAGAAATGCAAAAGCAAGTACACAAGTCATAAGTAACAGGAATGCCTTTAAGATGCGAGACATCTCTAATGCCACAACCACTGTACCTATATATAAAAATGACTTCACAATAAAAACTCGTTTCTGTAAGGCCTCCATCCATGAAGAGGCTTTTCAGAGGTGTCCATTAGAGGTCACTAACACTCAGTCACAGCAGGAGCCTGGCCCCTGCACACGAAATCCCAGGCATCAGACCTCCAGCCAAAAAGGTTTACCCGAGCTGAAAGAAATACACACCTTTCTTCACCCTACTGTACATGAGAAGAAAACCTCGCTGGGAAAAATACAGCTTAGGAAAATAGGTGCATATGCCTTTGCCACAGGTTTGAAGGAAGGAGCCTGGTGAGCCCACTAGTTGCAGGGGTGAGCAGCCTCATCCAGCACTCTCAGCAGCAAGCTCAGAGAAGTCATGACTTCTTAGAAGCAGGCTAAGATTTAGGCAGGCAAGCTGTGCCCTACGTATTAAAACTGCCAGGCCATCCGGGTTTGATTTCAGCTGCCAAGAGACAAACTGCAGAAGAGAACAGACTGCTAGCCAGGGCATGGGAACTGGACACAGCCTCTGTTCCCCTCAGAGAGCTATGATCCTGCTGCACCCATCTACCCATTCTAAGTCCCTCCTCTGCAGGAGGATGTTCTCCCACCACAGCCTGCATGTGACACCAAGAGAGAATAACCATGCTGTGACACTGTGATACAACACAGCAGTGTCTGTCTGTCCTCACAGAGGACCCACAGCAGCTCTCAACCAAAGCCTGTCCCCCTGCCATCCCACAAGGGTAAGGACACAACACATCCCTGCTGGCCCAGAACTGAGCCTGGGAGAAAAATGTGGTGACCTGAATCAACCTGGGAGGACAGGCATCTGATGTAAAGGGGCATCACATAATCTCATGGGTCTTGAGAAAAACAAAACAAAAATGCCAAGATGCCCCCACCCCACAAGTTGCTGATTATTTGGTGTGCCCTGTGGCTGCTAACCTGTCTATAAACACTGCGGTTCCATCGGATCCCAAAGCAGGTGGGCAATTCTTCAATCAACAGCATCCCTCCCACACACACTACTTCCTTCTGTCCTGCAAGAAGGAGAATTTGTCACCTCTCTCATTTCCTTGCCAAGCACACAGGACCCTCATAGCTCCATCCACAGAACTCCTGTTGGTCCTCAAGATGACACAACTGTATTTGATGACATTCTTGTGGACAGGACACAAGGCCTGCACTGGAGTCCTGCTGCATCAATGTCTGAAAATGTAAAAGTCAAGTTGCAGCACCCATCCTCCCAGAGATCAAACCTGTGATGGCAATCCATCCACACAGCCACCGTGCATCTGTCCAACTGCACCTACCCTGGTAGTAGCTGCTGTTCTTAAGCATCTGACTAGCTCATTTGAGATTACAGTCACAAGCACAGCATACATTTGCTGCATCACTGTCTATATGCTTTTTGTGAATCCCCCAGCAGCATGAGGATGCAGAGCACGGAGGTGACAGGGACAGACTGAGGGGAAGGATATTTGAGTGCTGACTGGGCTGTCCTCCTGATGAAGGACAATGACAGGCCAGGACACATTGTCTGCAGCTACTTTCTTTTAGCTTATGATGAATATTTACAGAAGGAGATGGAGGGGAATCATGAAATTATCTATTCTTTTTCTGCAGCACGTTTTATTCCAGAGAAGAGGTCAGTTTGACAGCCACCCAGACTGCCTCCAGCCCTCTGTTTATAACCAGCTGACAGAAGCACTGTGAGTTTGTATGCACACATGCATGTCTCACCCATCTCAGTACTGACCTGCAGAAGGCTAGGGGAGGAGATCAGAAAAGTGAAAGGTTGATGAAGAGACTCCTCAATGCTGTGTTGATTTTTGTGACCCGGCTCCGGCAGATCCAAACTCAAGGCCAGAGCCATTAGACCACTCCCAAATCTCATCCTGATGTTTATGACTTGGTATGCTGCTGACCTGGGCTGGACCCACAGCATAACAAAGCCTGAGAGGCTTAATGCCTCTCCTCTAAGGGTTGTTACCATCTGATACTTTACTACTAATAGGCAACCTGCTGTATTAACCCAACTCCACAACGATCATGCAGTAAATCTGACTTTACTTTGCATTCCCCTTCACCCCAGGCATTAGGTGCAAGAAGGACTAGAGCTTAACAAGCCTCAGCTCAAAGATGAGATCACAGAATCATTTATATACAAAAAGATCTTTAAGATCATTGAGTCCAACACTGCCAAGTACACTGCTAAAACCATGCCTCTTAATACCACATCTATGCAGCTTTTAAATACCTCCATGGGTGATGGCTTCACTACTTCCCCGGGCAGCCTGTTTCAGTGCTTGACAACCCTTTCAGTGAAGAATTTTTTTTCCCAATATTAAACCTAACTTCCCCTGACACAACTTGAGGCCTTTTCCTTTTGTCCTATTACTTGCTACTTGAGAGAAGAGACCCAACCCCATCACTCTGAACCTTTCAGGTAGTTGTAGAGAACAATAAGGTCTGTCCAGAGCCTCCTTTTCTCCAAGCTAAACAACCCTGGTTCCCTCAGTCACACCTCATAAGACTTGTTCTCTAGCTCCTTCACCAGCTTGGTTACCCTTCTTTGGACATGCTCCAGCACTTCTATGTCTGTCTTGTAGCGAGGGCCCCAAAACTGAACCCAGTATTTTAGGTGTGGCCTCACCAGTGCCAAGTGTGAGATGATAGTCACCTCCCTACTTCTGATACAACTCGGGATGCTGTTGGCCTTCTTGGACTCCTGGGCACACTGTTGGCTCATATTCATCTGGCTGTTGACCAGAACTACCAGGTCCTTTTCTGCCAGGCAGCTTTCTAGCCACCAGACCTGTAGCATTACAGGGGGTTGCTGTGACCCATTAAGTACTTCAGCCCTTTCCTCACTTTTGATCACTAATTACTACCCACATACAATTAAAAAAATGGAGATTCTTCCTAGACCTCTTTTTGTTGACAGTGTATTTATAGAAGCATTTTTATTGTTTTTTACAGCAGCAGCCATATTAAGTTCTAGCTGTGCTTTGGCCTTTTAATTTTCTCTGCATAACCTCACAACATACTTGTAGTCCTCGTGAATTGCCTGCCCCTTCTTCCAAAGACAATAAACTTTTTTGGGTTGTTTTTTTTTTCCCCCCCTGTGTTTCAGACAAAGGTCTGGGGGATTGTAAAGCAGCTTCTGAACAACAACAACAAACAACAAAACAAAACCAAAAACCAACAGACAACAAAACCAAACAAACCCAAACCAATAAAATTCCAGCAGCAGCACCAGCCTCTGAGCCATGGCTTAATCAGATTTGCTCTCCTGTTCCTTTCAGTGGAAAAAATATCCCCTCTGGCAGTGGCTTTTGGCCAGGTACTGGCCATGGCCAGGTCTTCTTCTGGGAGGGCAATGACCTTGGCTGAGTTTGCAACCCCAAACAGTTCCTTCACTTCTGGCACTGGTGAAGCTCCAAATGCCTGGCCTGCTCCTCCTCCTCCCCAAATCGCTGCCCCCAGCCCAGGGGCCGCATCCTGGTCCCTGTGCCCACTCCGGCTCTGTGCACAGGGGCTGTGCTGCCCCAAAAGTTATGCCTCATTCAGATCTGTTGCCTGCTTTCCCTGCCTTGACAAGCCCCCAGAAGAGCTTCTTGCTGACCCTTTTTGTGCCGCCATTCCCTTCCCCAGAAGGGATACAGGTATGTTTATTTTGTTGAGGCCTATGTGGGCACTGGGGAGCAGGCCACAGATTTTTTTTTCTGCCCTGAGGCCTACCATGATATTTGGGGCTCAGAAGGAAAAAAAGCTTCTGCTGGAGGAGCAGATGAATCTGCTGTTCAGTTATTTCAAGCGTTTTCACCAAATTCTGAGCTAGAAAAGTCTTAGTTCCAAGGATATCCTGTCTCCCAAGAAAAGGTGGCAGCAACTCTCCAAATACAGCTCCTTCATGATCCCACCCTTAAATTAAGGCTGACAAGCGTCTCCCCCTGCTCTCTAGTCACCACTGGACATCACTCATCAGGTTCTTCCACTTTCTCCCCCAGCTGCCAAGCCCTCTGTGAGCACAGGCATTTTGTGCAGCCACTGATGGATGCTGATGGTTGTGGGTGGGATGGTGGCTGAGCATGAAGAGGACCCCTTCTCAGAGGCTCAGTGGCTTGGAAGAGTTTTCCTCAAGGGATGAGAGCAGTACACGCACAGGATTGACCCTGTCAAACAGCTCATCTGCCTTAGCCCTGTCCAAGTGAGTGGGAGAGTGCTGCCTGCTTGCATTAAAGCAATTGAACTGTTGATAAGCTGCAAACAGGAAGAGTTCACTTGAGGAAAAACACAAAGCATAGTAGGAAAGGAGAGACTCTTTTAAAACGCTTGTCTTTCACTAATCACTGTAATAAGACCACTGGTGAAAAATATATGCCTAATAAAAAGTCCAGGAAGATATTCACAGCAACTGAGACCACCTGGCAAGAGTCTGAGACTTACCAGCTGGTAAGTTTAGTTGGAGGGGTGCAGAGAAGGGCAGGGGCAGTAGGACAGGAAGGCGGGAGCCAGGGAAGCCCATCTCACACAACACAGAGCAAGCTAAGGGAGTGCTTTGGCTGCAGAGCACAAACTGGGAGAGGTTTAGATGGCTGTGTTTAGAGAAAATAGGACTTTGTGTATTTTCCTTGTCAAGAAAGCTACACCAAGGACAAACTTTCCTCTCTTATTATGTAATTATCAAAACAATCCCTGCACACCTGAACTAGTTGCTCCAATCTGGAGTTACCAGTGGCTGTTGAAAGGGGTTGGGGGGGATACTGCCTCTTCTGCAGCAAAGCACCATGAAGCAAATCCCAACAGAAGGGCTGGTAGCATAACTCAATGTACAGGAGCTGCTGCTCACGCTCAGCATCATCCCCAGATCCAAACCCAAGGCACACAAGATCACAGATAAAGGTCAACAAACACCTAAGAGTAGTTGGAATTTCTTAGTCTGGGCCCTGCTAGCCCAGTCATCCTCAGTTCTAAACCTTTCTAACACCATTGGAACAGAGATAGACACAGGGGATTGATCCCTTTCCACTCCACTAAAAAACAGCCCCAGCACACCAATCCCATGGCTTGGTCATGCACACATACTGTTGGGGAGAAAAACTCTTGCTAGTACTCCTTGAACACCCATCTTTGGGCTACACAGAAAACACCCCAGCCTGGATCATAGTGTTTTTCAGTCCCAGGAAAAGCAGGGGACAGATGGAGTGCAAGTGAAGAAGACTGACAACTCCTGCACCTCCCCACTGCACAGGCAGACATACAAACTTACCTTTCACTCCTTCCTTTACAAACTGTCTTATCGCCATAGCAACTGTAATCCTAGGTCATGCAGCTAGAATAAAAAAAAATAAGCACAAATGAAGATACCCACTATTGCCAAACACAGCCTCAACGGTAGAATCTAATTTTCATTAGAGACATAACAGTGGTTTAGCATAATTATACATATATTAATGACCAAAATGCCCCTCTTCTGTTAAAAATTCATGAATTCCATTCTAAATAAAAAGTATTGCTCACTGCAAGTTCATTTTAACATTATTTTTTAAGAGAAAATATTTCTAAAAGCTTAAGTCATACATGCAGAGATTTTTTTTAATCCTGAGTTAAAAGGGAGAGGAAAGCACAAAGATTAAATCAACTCTTAAGTAGAAACTGCATAAATATATAACAGGAAAGTTGTTACTTTTACAATGTTGCGTATCTCGTAGTAGCCGGAGGAGGAGAAAGAGTGAGAAGAGACAACTTTCTTCACGTAGATGCCAAGAAGCCCTTATTTATTAATTTACAGCTCTTTTTATACCCTTTTACCTCCAGACAATTAGACAAGAAGCCAGCCACCCCCTGGGG
>JANHGL010008775.1:129993-140728 GCA_024611195.1 Ceyx melanurus
GGCTGAGGTGTCACAACACCCATAACCAAAACATCTTTCTGTTGTTTTACAAACAGCCGCCACCAAGGTCACACAGCCGGTGAGAATCTTCTCAATCCCACAAGAAGGAAACTTCCAAGCAGTAGCCATTTTAGCATCCACATTACAATATGAGAAATGAGAGTATTAAAAAAACCAAACTGGCCAGATGCTGGAGCGTACCTGGAATTGAGAAATAGAAAGGAAAAAATCTTGCAGCCTTTCCCTTCGGTGCTTGCAGTGCATACAGCAATACAACAGCATCATATTGAGAAGCAACACATCACCTTGAGTGACTGAGCACAGGTTCAGCTGGCACCAGAATTTACTGCATAGCTTGAAGTCAGTGTTTACAAGAGTAGATGCATTTACCCTGATGATACAGGTACAAGACAGCAGCACCAAGGGACAGTCCCACTCCAGAAAGCCCTGTGAGCAAAGAACCCTTCCTCTCTGTCCATTCTCAATTTACTCCTTCTACCTTCAGCTTGCTCCATGACCCACTAAATGCAAATGCCCAAAAGCTAGAACCCTATACCCCTCTTTATTGCCAAGCTTTCAGGTGGGCCTCATCTGAGTGATGAGGTGCTGATCAGACCCCACCTTCCTACATATGGGGCAGTACTCAGAAGATGGTTATTATCACTTCAGGTGGCAGGGCCCTGGGTATGTAGGGGCTTTGAAACAGCTCAGTAAGCTCTCTCACTGAAAGCATCCACACAGTTCTATGGTTGCTCACAAAACCCTGACCTGGTGCATGCTGGGCTTGATAGTACAATAAATGTGGCATCCGTAGGAAGTACTTCTTAATTGTACAACTATCCTAGCCACAGAATAAAGGGAAAATATACTACTTGGGCTTGTGTCCACAGAAGCTTATTTAATTCCTCACAGAAGAGGAGCATCTGTCTTCCCTAGGAAGATTATTGCTGTCCCAGAAATATTGTTACCCCACCCCCTTCCTTCCTGCTGGCTCCTGCAGTTTTGATGTGGACTTCGTCTCTCCCTTGGTGTTCTTCTCCTGCAGATGCCACTGCACATAGAAGTACCTTTGCATGGAGCACAGACTTGGGGGAGCCCTGGGTCCCCATGCTACACTATCTCTCAGGGCTTTTTTGCTGTGTCACCTGCTGTGGTGCTGTGGCAGCAGCAGGGAGAGTCATTGCTCGTCTGGGGATCCTGTCAACATTGTCCCCTCGCCGCAAACACAGGTGTTGAGCTGCACTGAGGGAAAGCAAAGCAGGAAGAAATGTCATGGCTTCTGTTCCCCTTTGGAGGGACTTTTAAGCCTGCTGGAGAGGCAGAAGGGATCAGAAACACAGACTTTATGAATTAAGCAGTGTAAATTCTTAAGTACTTACACGCTAATGTCTTTCCTAGGACTTTCACAAATTGATTCTCCTGCCCACCAGTGCCAATCAACCTCAGCTGCAGTCTCATAGCAGGGATGTGTGTAATTTCCTCCTTATACCCACAGGCACACCTGAAAATCCTGTGTGGGCATCATGACACTCTCCCCATCAGAGGGGATAGGCCACTGATGCTCAGCCAGTTCTGTAACGTGCTGGGGACCACTGTGTGGAGCATGGCACCCTGGAGGGTGGTATCACAAAGCAGGAACATGAGGCAAGGGGAGCGGGTGATTTGTTTCAGTGTTTTGCTGGAGCTGTATGGAAATTCCTGAGCAAATGGAGAAGTGGAAGATGCATCAAGCACTTCTGGTCCAGTGCTGGGCTGAGGCTGATGCTTATGTATACTGGGGTAAGGTCTCTTCTAGCCCTCATGGGCCCAGATTTGCTCTCCCATGTTCCCACAGCAACAGCAAGGCAATCGCATTCCTCCTTCTCTCACATGCAAACCAATTAAAATTGCTCTCATTGAAAGTGCCTCAGCTAGAGCACCCAGCCCTTTAATTGCTGCAATGAAGGATACGAATGTAGGCGATTCTGAGGCCAGCAAAGCAGAAAATTAGCATTTAGTATGGAAATGATACCACTGCATCATCACCAGTGCAAAGGAAACAACACAACCAGACAGGGTCTTTCCTATCTGCTCTCTTGGACCCCCACTTGGTGCTGTAACAGCCCCATAGCTTCCCACAACATTGGGTCCTGCACCTCTGAGACTGCCATCAGAGACCCTGGGCAGGCAGGGGCTGCAAGTTGGCATCTGCTTTCTGCCTCTCAACTTCTGATGAAGCAGATTTATACAGTCGCTTCATGAGATAATCCTCCCTCAAATGTCAAAAGCGCCACATTAGCCGCTGCATTGATTCCTGCAGTTTTTACAGAGCAGAAAAATGCAGTGGCATGGAGCGTGAGGCTCGAGGATAGAAACCCGCACCCTCAGGCTGTCCCCTGGGGTGAATCATCCTGTCTCAAGCCAAGAGTCAGATCTTCACCTCCTCCAGACCCTTAACTAGCTTTCTCCATCATTAGTACAAATTCCCCTCAGGCCTTCTCACCTCTTCGTTACCTAGTGTGTATTTTTGCCTGGTTGGACACAAATAAACATTAAAATGCTGTGTCTATCCAAGCATAAATGGAAAGCCTGTTTACCAGTGAGATTGGGATAGAATGTGCATCCTCAGCCCAGGGTTTAGTCTGCCAGTGGGTCCCAGCAGGTCTGGAGTTAGCTTGGATGGAGGCAATGGCCCTGCCTCTGTGGTGGTCACAGAGTAAGAATAGAGATGAGTCCCAGAGGGATCACTCTAGAGCAGATTCCAGAGTCCTGGGCTTGACCCTGGTCACAGAAGCAGCAGCCACAGAGGCATCCTTGCTTTGTTGTGCAATTGTAGGCTGTTCAGCTGTGCTCACATCAGAGTTGTCCAGGATTGAAAGCAAAATCCATTATTATGGGTCAGACTTCAAACAGGCTTCAGGATGATAAGGCTGGAGAAGGACCTCCTGTTTTCTTCTGTAAACACTGCATTTCATGTGCAAACCCATGGAGGAACAATGTTCAGGCAGATGATAACAAACCTTCAAAATGTTTAAGCAGCAGAGATGTGCCCACCATGCTTACCTGCCCCAAGCCAGGACTCTGCACACTGGTGGTTTCTATCAGGGAGAGATGCTGTTTCCCTGAGTTCCCTTGTGTGGGTGCCTGCACTTCCTTGCCCAAAAGGGAGAACATTCAACATATTTTGACACAGACTTGTGACCTCCTTGTGTTCCTGAGTGAACTGTTGATGCTGAAGAGCCACAGCTCAAGTCCCACATTGCAAGTGGACTAGTGATTTACATCATGTGGAGAGGGTCCTTTTGGTCTCCCACAGTGCAAGTACATGGCAACCAACCTGTTCCTGGCTCCTCAGGCTTTGACACTTCGAGGTTGCCCCTTGCTCCAGGCCCACACTGTGTTGCTGGAGTGGGCTTTCTGCCCCAGGGAGAGCAGATAGTAATGGAGCTGCTGCCCGGGCATTGTCTGTATCAGTGCTGTGGAGACTACTGGTAAGCACTGGTCCTGTGTCAACTGTTTGGGTTGTTTGGGTTGTTTATTGCTTTAATATAGACTTAAAAAAAACCCTACCAGTGCAAGATCTGGTTATAAACCACAGCTACCCTGAAACAGGTACATGCACACACACACACACACACACACACACACACACACAAAGCAGCAGTGACTACAAAGCATAAGAGTAAATATTGAGCAGACATGGAGGATTTTCAAAATACTGTTTTTCTGGGTTTTTTATTCAACGTCTTGTTTGTTGCAGGGTTGTGGGTTTCCTGATTTATTTCCTGCCTTACCATTGCAGCAGAAACTAATCAGTGGCCAATGATGATTAACAGTCTCCTACATGTCATTAACTCTACATCCAATGGAAGGTCATTTTTAAAGACTGTGGAAAGAAATATAAGCGTAGAAGGGGGAGGGCAGCTATATGTATGTAAAGGGAATATACACACAAAAGCAGATCTTTTATCCATGTCTCTCTCATTTGCATTGAACTCAACTCTTTCTTAGAAGTATCAACCATTATCTAGAGTATGTGTAGTATCTCCCTGTGTAGATCATATTTTGAAACAAACCCTTTATATGGCTCAGATAAAGAGGTGGGTGAAGAAGTATCTAAATGGGAACATAAATTAACTGTGTATGTGAAGTTGTAATTGAAAGGAGAAATGGGGTCATCTGCTTTCATTGTTATAATCCTAGCGATTATTAGATGCAGTTAAAGGTGATGGTGGCAGTTTTAGAGGAAAGCCTACCTGGTACTTCACATCCATAACTGTGATAGCTCAAAAGCAAGGTTTATATCAAGGACTTGCAGGGTAATAAAAATGCCTGTCTGTGCACGGACAACATACCTTGGGATCTTGCATGACGCCTCTCCTCCTGGTGTATAGGCAGATAGCTCTCTTCTTAGAAGATGCTTTTCAATTTAAGAGCAAAAGCTTGGATTAAGGGTGTTTCACTGAAAAATATATTTTTCTTCAGATTGCCTTCCGCATGGCCTGTGGTATTGCTGATGGCTTGCTTTGAAGAAGCATCTTAGCCTGTGTAGGTTCTTCTGACTGAAGGAGAGGCAGCCTCTCTGCCTCCTTGTGCTGGATAGTTGCCAGCCCCCTTTTTAGAGATGCTCTGCCAAGCTCTGTGAAACAACAGGGATATTTCCCTAGCAGCAGTCATAAGAAAAATAAGAAGAGAAAGTTGTGGCAGCAGGGCAATGACAGGCAGCAAATCCCATGACATTGCAGCCAGCATGAACAGGTAGCTTGCAGTGCAATAATTTCATCCAGGATTAATTAGCTGGAGGAAGGAAGGGGCAGAGCTACAGGAAAAGCTGCTGTTGTTTTGCACAATGTCCATTAGCAGTGCCCCAGCAACCAGAAACAAAAAGAATCCCAAGCCACAGTATCTTTTAAAGTTTTCATAAATAATAAAGACAAAGGGATCTTACTAACATTTACAAATATATAAAGGGTGGGTGTCAAGGAGAAGGGGCCAGTCTCTTTTCAGTGGTGGCCTTTGATAGGATGAAGGGCTCACAAACTGGAACACAGGAAGTTCCACCTGAACATGAGGAAAAACCTTTTTACTGTGAGGGTGATGGAGCATCAGAAACTTCCCAGAGAGGTTGTGGAGTCTCCTCTAGAGACTTTCAGAACTTAACTGGATCCATTCCTGTGTGGCCTGCCCTGGGTGACCCTGCTCTGGCAGGGGTTGGACTCAGTGATCTACAGAAGTCCCTTCCAACCCTTAACATTCTAAGACTCCGTGATTCTATGAAAATGGTGATAGTCAGAGTGGTTAAAGTGCTCTGGTCTCCAGGAAAATATCCTTGGAAAAACAGCACCTCTCCCACTCTATCATTCTGCTTCTTAGCCCATGAGACAAAGAGAGCATCACATCTGCTGACTGGTAACTACAGGCAAAACTGCCATGGAAAATGATTTGTATTCCTTTGTGTCCACAGCACTGCACAGCAAAGGGAGACAGTGAGCTGGAGCCTGCTGTGGCTTACATGGCAACAGCCCAGTTGCTAATGGGAGCAACATCGTGAGGTGCCGAATCCTCTCTGCTCCTACTAATAACATGACCATGAAAGATGCTCAGCAGCTCTGTTGACATTCAAAGTGATGCTGAAGATGCATCCAGCCATAAGTTCCAGCTGTGCAGGCCTATTGCTGGCATAAGGGGAAGGTCAGAGACCTTATTACTGTGACTGCTGTTGGAGCAAAAGCAGAAGCATGCTGGAGGCTAAGATGCCAGTTTTGGTGGAGGTAGGAGCTCTTGTAAATTCAGCACACCTGCTCTGCAAGTGGCCTGGAGGCATAAATACTGAATATCACATTGCCAGCTCCCACTCAGAGTGTGACAGGATCTTAGTAGCAATAAACAGGGTGCTTGGAAATATGTGTAAGGAGGAAAAAGTGCTAGAGAAGAAACCTGTATGTCTAAAGAAGATAGAAGAAATGAATGATAGTTCAAAGTTACTGAGATACTGAGTTCCTACAGAATGCCAGTCCTTGGCAAGAAACAAAAATAACATGGAAAGAACAGAAGTAAGGCAGATCTCATAAAATAAAGTATTAATGAAGACCAGGAAAGAGAATATTTGGAAAGTCAGATCACATGCAGATGAACTGAACTGGGTGGAATACATCCAGGGGCCTGACTTTGCAAAGTACTAAGAGCTTTCTACAAGGTGCACTATGTGTTTGTATTGTAGCTAGTCAGAAAATCAGAAGAGTTTTTTTCTCTGTGAAATTTTTGTGATGAGAACAAGCAAACAAAAGCTGCTTACCTCTGCATCTTCCATAACAAATTCTGTGTTTTTTAGAAATCTTTTTTAGAATGCTCCTGAACCAGAGCATCTTTTGCTCTCATTACACAGTGGGTGTATGGGGCACATCTGCAGCAGCTTGAAGGCACCTCACTGCATCAGGAACCATCTCCAGTGCCCTGTGGGTTGGATAAGTGGCCTCGTTTCTTGAAGAGACAGTCACCAGGGGTCACCCAACACATAATACTTCTGTGGTGCCCTGTGGAAGCATTTTGGACATGATATCCATTTTGTGTGGAATCAGCAAAAAGAAAAACAGAAAATTGCTTAAAGATATCTATGTTTTATGCTTTGCATTTCTTTTGTCTGAAAAATTCTTTTTTTCTGCTCAGTGACACTTTCAATTATTACCCCCCCCTCAAGCTTGTTCAACTCATATTAATTTCACAGAAAGCTGGTGGTGTTCAGTCCTTCACAAGACCTGGCCTCACAACACCTCCCCCAATCAGCAACAACAACAAACCCAAATGCATCACACTGCCACCTTCCTATGAAAGAAAACTGGTCATGTTGGCAATGACCTCCCATATATCTAATTTCATAAGAAAGTTTTTGGTAGTAGTAAGGAAGACAGATGAAGATAGAGAAGACATGAGAAGTACACGCAGCAGTACGCTTCATCCATTTTGCAGTGCTGAGACAGAGTCTCTGGGTACAGAAGAAATACTAACCATGGGTGCATTTTCCTTGGGCAGGTTGGAGCAGTTGAAGATTTCATGTGTAGAAGAAGGTGGGAAGCACTAGGGATGGACTCTGCTCTGCAGCTGCAATAAACCACACCAATGGGCCCACAGGCCATGGTGAGAGGAGAAAATGTACAGGGAGGGCTTAGAAAAAAAGACCTTGAAAAATGTTATAAAGAGGTGCAGGAACCAGTTGATAAGCCAAGATGAAAAGAGTGAAACATACCTAGCTTGACTGAGCAGCAGCCGGAGAAGCACATGGTAATGGTGTGCAAGCACTTGGAGGAGCTCAGCACTGAATAAGCATAGAGACTGCTTTTGATGGCAGACGCAGGAGAGCCAGGCACAAGGTTAAGGTAGCAAAAGGATAAAACAGCAATCTTGGACTGATGATGGCAGAGAACCCCTTGGCAGGAGCTGCCCACGATATAGTCCCCCATAGGAAGTAGAGGAGGCTGAAAAGATGCCTCGGTGAATCCTGGGCTGCCCTCAGGTGTTGTCTGGGAAGTGGGTGGGTGATGACAGAGGTTTTTCCTGGTGCCAACAGCCAGACATAGCTGGAAAAGATAGCTCTTGCCAGGAGAAACTGCACAACCTGCCCTGCTGCAGAAATCCCCAGCAAAGCCACAAGGCATTTTCTAGATTTTAGTATTCCGCTTCCTCTTTGGGAAGGATGGATTTTTGTTTCTTCTTCTTCAAACAGTTAGTAAATAATTAAAAGAGAGAGACAAAATATTCTCTAAAGATAACCTAGTCTTCTGTTTCCATGGCAACCTCCTTCCTAAGCCAGAAGCCTTTTGCTCAAGTCATATGGTGAGGGTTGAAAGCCGCCCTTTTGTGAGGATGCAGGAGCCATGGCTTGATCTGCTGGGAGGCAAAGGAAAGACATTGTGCAGTGCAAAATGACTGTCATGAACCCCAAAACATGAGAGAAATAATGAAGTTCTTGCAAGTCACTTCCAGGGAAAACTGAGAGTAAGCTGAAAGAGCATCCATCCTAGGGGCTGTAAGTCACCCTGTGAGTTGACTACCACCATCTTTCCCACTACCTTTTGACCTTTCTCCCCTCTCAACTATCCTAAGTGCAGGTCATACTTCTGTTATGACTGAACATGGAGTAACTTCTAGCACTGCACCAATCTCTGTCCCTTCTCCCATTCCTCAGCTGAAATGTTTCATAGCCCACATGACTGCCAGGACAGCTCAGACTCCAACCTCCAAATCCCCTTATGGTGACCTTCCAGGAAACACTCTGTGTATTGAGTTGTTTGCATGGGTTTTAACCATTTGCTTTTGGTTTTGTTAGTTTGGTTGTTTTTGGTTTGTTAGTTTGGGTTTTTTTTGATAAGCCCTACCTCTGGCTTCAAAGTAGCTTTGTTTTTGAGTCTAAGTCTTGTGCAGCTCAAGTTCATTGTTCAGCCATTTGGGGACTGAACACCCTTCTTCCTTGAAGATGTAAAACACATATCCTGTTTCTTCTCCACCCATGGGACAACAGGCAGGGGAAACTCACCCAAAGAACCACCAGTGCAAAAAAAGCATTTAAAGACCCTTATTATTGCTTTAATAAATTTGTATCAGCATCCTTTCTGCAAGGACAAGGACCCAGTTGGGCTTTCCTGTCCTCTCCCACAGGCCTGACCCCCCCCTGCAGTCAATGTACACACACCACAACAAAACTCCTTCCAGCAAATAAATCAAGTCCACATAGTAATTATCCTTTTCCTGGATGTTGGTCCCATTTGATGCACTTGCTGTTTACAGCTCAGGATTGTAAGATGCAGCAGCTGCTTAAAAATCAGACAGGTCACAATAAAACAAAAACATCTGTTTTGTACTGCCCACTTCACAATGCTTTATACACCAGCTGGGAGCATTCTGGGTAGACTGCAGGGGCCCTCTTGATCTGATGGAAAAAATGGGACAGGAATTCCCAAGGGAGCCCTGCTCCTTCTCTAAGCAGTGCACCAGCCTCCAGATCTTCCTGTCTCAGCTGGGCTACTATCCTCTCCTGTGACACATCTTAGTGGAGCGTTCCTGGGGTGGTAGGTGAGATCTGAAATTCTCTGTGCCCCCCAGGTTGGCTGGCTTTCTTACCCAACTGTGCACGTAGGAAGGGTATGAAACCTTGGAGTTGCTGCAGGGGGGAATTCAGGCTGGCCCTGGCCAGGAAGAAACACATGCAGTCATACTGCTGGAAAGGCAAGGAAGGGTAGAGCCTGCTGAGGTCTTGCTGCAATCATGCTGGAAGAGAGTCACACCTGGCAGATCAAATCCTGAATCCTGATGCAGGTATGTTCAAGCAGTTGGTCAGCCCTTACCCTCCACACCACAGCCCTCCCCACTCACAATCCCCTGCAAGGCAGAGGCAAGGAGAGCTGCAGTTATCCTCCTCCCTCTCCACCATCTCTCCAGCTGGTGAGCCAGTTAGCCTAGACACAACACACATAAACATCTTTACCTTTGAGTGCACACACACACACATACACACACACACACAGAGGCCAATATTCCCTGCTCTCCATGTCCACATTTGGTACCGAGCAGGACTCTGGTCCCAGCTACAATAATGCAAGTCAGGAAAACACCAGAGGATAAAGGTAATGCTGGAAAGGAGACAGAGCCACCACCGAGCTAAGGATGGTCTTGTAGGATCTTCCCCCTGGGACTTGGAACAGGGTTAGCCCTCAGCCAGGGGACTGACTATATTTTGTGCGGCTGAAGCCCCTTTTGTTTTTATTTGTCTTTTTAAAAATTCTAGGTTTTGTCTTCTTTTAATATATATAGCTATAGATACAAAAATAACAGGTAAGTTTCTCTAGAGATTATTTTTGCACCTTTGGGCTTGCAAAATAAAATATCACAACTACTGCAAATGAAGGGGAGAAAAGTTCCATTTCCTTTTCCCTTTTTACCTCCCTCTCCTTCTCTTCCACCCTGCCTCACCCGCTCCAAATTTCCCCATGTATCTTGTAATATTTTTCTAATATCAGTTTTCTTTCTTTGGCAAATTAAAAAGACAAAACCAATAAAACAACAACAAAAATACACCATGGAGCATCAATCCCCTCCTCCCATAAGCATGCCCACTGTGCTCACGCATTCCCTTCAAAGCAAGGCTTTTCACCTCAAAATGTTTCCTGTGCTCCATGGCTGTTTGCTTTTCCCTGCTGCCGGGGCCAGATTTTCACCTGCTGTAAATCAGCGTGAAGCCACCTCAAGCCAGAGCTCTGCTGCTTTACACCAACAGAAGTGCACAAGTGCATTTTGCCAATTTAAGCTCGACCTGAAGGCCTAGCCCACAATTTTTAATGTTTGAAATGGAAGCATGGACAATAAGGAAGTTCCCAGAAACAGGCAAGGCAAACCCCAGATGCTCTTCCCTTGCTGCTCACCCTGCTTCCCTTTGACCCCACCACCCTTGGCATAGCATCTCCTTGAGCCCGTTTGCTTGTTCCTTCTTAGCACTTTCTGAATTTCATAATCTCTCAGTAAAAAAAATAAATAAATCGATCTCTCTATATATGTATATGTATATAACTAAACAGCTGCCATGTGACAGTCACCTGGCTGGAGGATCCTGTCCCTCTCAGCCCCATGGCCTTTTCTTGTCACTACAGTCTCTGCATTGATGGTCCAGGTCTTGCCGTCGGGCAGACTGTTCCCGTATTGCTTGCACTCTCCCATGCCTCTGAGGTACGGTACCAGAGTATTTATTCTATATATATATATATTTATG